>PVIJ01011206.1:0-55886 GCA_004024925.1 Scalopus aquaticus | reverse complement strand
CTATTTTTGGACATCTGGGTTGCTTCCATACCTTTGCTATTGTGAACAGTGCTGCAATGAACATACGGGTGCATGTATCCTTTCGGATTAGTGTTTTTGTATCCTTTGGGTAAATTCCCAAAAGTGGGATTGCTGGGTCGTATGGAAGCTCCATGTTTAGCAGTCTGAGGAATCGCCATACAGCCTTCCATAGTGGTTGCAAGGAACTCACACAACTCAACAACAAAAAAAGCCAATAACCCAATCAAAAAATGGGCAGAAGAGCTCAAAAGGCACTTCTCCAAAGAAGAAAAGCAAATGGCCAACAGATACATGAAAAAAAAATGCTCGACATCACTTATAATCAAGGAAATGCAAATCAAAACCACTATGAGATACCACCTCACACCTGTGAGGATGGCACGCATTAAAAATGCAGGCAATAACAAATGCTGGAAAGGATGTGGAGAAAAAGGAACTCTTCTACACTGCTGGTGGGAATGTGAACTGGTATATGATCAGTTCTAAGAGGAAAAGCCAGCTACAGGAATTGCTAAGAGATAAAAGGGAAAGTAAGCAAGTGTTATTTGGAGGTATTAAAGACAGGGTGTTCTAAGTTACACTATCTTATAAATTCATTTACTTTATTCGTTCTTTCATTCATCACAGACTTATCGAGTCCCGACTCTGCACTTAGGGATATAGTGGTTGGTGTAAACAGATGGTTCTTGCTCTTTGGAAATTATTGGGAGTTCTCTAGGAACTAGGAGTTATACTTTGCAGAAATAAATATAAACTTATAATTATGATAACTTTAAGAAGAAAAAGCACATAAAAGTTTATAAACTTAGAACTTAGCAGGTGTGAGAAGCCAGAGGGATATTTCTATGGAAAAATTCATGATATATATATTTTTTCCAAATGCACAAGGACATTTACTGCAACATTCTTAAATGTAGAAAACTATAATCTGGTTATAAAATTCTAATCACTAGGGAATCTACATATATAATATAGTTTATCTCACACACCACTAAAGGAATCAATTAGAGATTTGACTTTTGATAAGGAGGAATTTTTCATAAAGCGATAGTGAGTGAAAAAAGGAACATGTATTTTTAAGATGGGACTAATTCTTAGGGGAATAATTTCTCAAAGGAAAAAGAGAGCAAGCAGTTTGAAAAAGAGGTTTCCTGGCAGAAGAAACAGCATTTACAAATGCCCTAAGGAAGAAGAGAGCCTCGTGAAATCACATGAACTATAAAAATGTTGATGGCTCTAGAACTTAGAAAAAGAGAACAGGGGTTCAGGCTGCACAGAGGAGAGACACTGAATAAGCAGAGAAGTAAACAGGCCTCACAATGCAAGAGTAGCCACATTAAGGACTTTGTTGTTTTCATTCAGTAAATGCTTTGTGCCCATGAACTATTTGTTCTTTTATCACTTAGTGGTTGCATGCCATCACTGGGCGGTCCTGCTGAGTGCTGAGTGTGTAGTAGAATCTAGAATATTATGCCTGGTACAAAGGAATTACTCAATAACTCCTAGTTTTCTACTTCAATTCAACCACCTTTCCATACTGCTTCTCCCATGAAAGGATGTAATCTGGCTTTTTAGTTCTCAATACTCTGACTCAATGTCCCTCTGTATTTGAAACAAATAAGGTTAATAAATTTAATATTAGCCCTTTTGTTATCATGAAACAAAATGAAATTAATTAACAAAATAACCCTTATATACAAACTAAAGAATAATTCTTAGCAAATTTCTAAATTGAGCACAATTATCATAATTAGATTTATGGAATTAAGTGTATATTAAAACTTAGTGGAAAAAATCTTGTAGTTGTATGTAAAACAAAGAGGTGTTCTTGTTTAGGTAATTATTAACGATTTTTTTTAATCCTTATTATGTCTGGCATGACTGCTGTTTTTTTGCAAAGGAAATGGGTAATTTTCCACTGTGCAGGAGCCATTACAGGACATGCATCATTTCAGGTGCTTGCCCACCAAATGCCAGTGGAAAACTTAATCATTATAGCACTTATCAGATTTCTCCTCTGTGTTGATATCCCTTTCATTAATAAACACTCGACTGATTGAAAGACAGGACACCAGGAAGGTTAAATTATACAAGAAGACTTTAATAACAACTGAAAAAAACAAAGGGATATTATAAAGTCACTTACTATTGATAGAGAAGTAATATAAGTGATAATTATGGCTTATGTATTTAAAGGAGCTCACACTCTCCAAAGCTAGAATTAGACAATGGAGGAGTAGAGATGGGTCTTGGGTGATGGCTAACCTGCCAGAAGCATAGAGGAGCAAGAGAGGCATCCCAGGATACAGATCTACTGAGCAGAGGTGGCAAAGGATGAGCTGCAAATGAACACAAAATGTCTGGGACAGGGATAGAGAATTACAGGCATCCCCAAATTAGAACTTCCAGAAAAGAAAGTTGGAGACAGAAGTTTACTGTTTCTCCTGTCTCTCTCAACAAAAATACAACTTACATCAGCTGACCTATGTGAAATCCAGAAAATGATCAACTTTGAGGATACCTAGAATGATCACTAATGATGTATTTCCACATAATTGATACAACACAAGAAAGTAATGGATGCCTATGATTCTATTAGTAATGTTGCTCATAATGACCTTCATATTGTCATTATAAAATACCCTGGAAGATAGCAAGATGGCTATTCAGATTCATTCACAGCAGTGGGCAAGGGGTGATTTGTTGGTGAGTGCACTAGGGTGGCAATACCTGATAGGGGTATCCAAATACCAATTATTACCTCAATAAAAAATTAATTTAAAAGCAATGATTATTAGCTAAAAGCTTTTCAGATGTTAGGTGAAATATTTTAAAAGATATATTGACTGGACAATTTTCACGTCTTAGCAAATACTGGTAACAGAAAATACTGGATATTTTTGAAATAAATAATTAGAATCAGAAAAATAAATCAGTCATTTATATCAAATATCTTCAAGTACCACTTCATTTTCTGTCCATCCACCTACTTGTGTGCCTATGCATTTAACCAGTAAATACTGGCAAGATTTTTAGTTTTTATATGTTATGAAAAAATATAAGCAACTTAATATTTTCATTTATTGATCTTCCCAACAGAAAAATAAGAGGAGCTGCATGCAGGAGAGTGTATGCAATAATGAGTTTAGCCCTTTAAAAATAAGGAAACATAGTTTTCTACTGTTAGAATAGTCATTTCTTTTCTCTCTACCTCATTTCCTAAAATAATTTGTTAGAATTACCTAACCTTTTATAGATACAGATTAAAAAAATAACTGCACACTACTTAGCCATATTTTGAAGAGTGGAGGAAGCATAGTGTATAACAACATATTTTGCACTCATCTAAAGGAATTTAGTAATGGAGAAAAACAGAAAAAAAATTATTAATCTACATTTCTAACTTCATTTAATTACATTTTCTTCCACATAATTTTTTATACAAATACACCATCTTTTTTGGATTTTAAATTATATTTGTTATTCCATCTTTACACACATATGAACACATGCACACACACAAAGTGAAGGGTTCAGATAAACACACATGATTTCTAGTTACATAATCTACTGTGCATTCTTTTTCAACCTCTACCCTAACCAAAATACCTGCCACAGTATATTTTCTATAGAAAACTCTCAATAATATATGTTGAATTAATGACATAATATGTATGATTGATGACATAATACCATATTTAACAAGATGGCATATTTAAATTTAGGTGTGGCAGATATAAATAATGATTATGAAGTACATTTAAATAATTTCCCTAGTTCTTTTACCTGAAATGTCATAAAACTATTACACTAATGTTATATTACATTAGTTTATCTTCTCACAGATATTAGAAATGTTATTGTGAATTTTTGCATAGTCGTGACCAAAGTATTTTGAAAAAAAGTTTTTTGATAAGCATATCTTTTTATTGTTAGATGTGACATTCTTTCTGTGTTAGTGACTATTTGCCTGGAAGCCATTGTCTTCGAGTGCACTAACATGTATATTTTAAGCTCTTGAAGGGACCACAAGTTTAGTGTTCCTTTTGTGTACAAATAATGACTGAGTCTTGGCAACCAATTATAATAGCTACTTGTCATACTTCTAAGGATATTCGAAGGAAGACTTGTTTGTTAAAACAATACAATCAGAATTGAAAAATGTCACCATGAATATAATTTTCTTCTATCCCATAACTTTATTTTCTCTCTTCTATGATTTTATCTCTTATGTTTACCTATATTTTGCATGTATGTATATTACTCTATTATTCTTTTTAATATATATGTTTTCATGAAATTATATTGACTTTGAGGTAAGGAAACAAATTACTGGATGCTACTTTCTAATCCCCTTGTGTATTTGAACTCAAAATGGGAATATATTAAGATCTGTTGAATGTAACCTAATATTTTCACTATTTTGTTCATGGATTTCACAATAAATTTCGTAGAATGGGGTAATGATGCAATGAATATTTACTTGCTCTTTTATCAATACACATTGTCTCGGGAGCCTCTTCATCATAATTACAATCGTCTCACTCATCTTCTTGGTTATTTTACAAGTAAAATTCTAGTATTTATCCCTGGTTTTACTATAACCTACCAGTTTTAAAAATAAAAGAGTTGAGAATTTATTAGGCAGTTTGTAAATGGAAAGGCTGAGGATTATGTGTTCCTTTGATATCCTCTGGGCCTTGGTACTCTTCTTTCTCTCTGCTATTTTCTTTCCTGGGTACCAGCAGATATAGAGAGGTCTCTGACTCTAAGAAGTAATAACCTTTCACTTGACCCTGTTCCTATTTCCTTCTACTTCTCACATACATGGCCATTTTATTTATTTCGACTGATAACTTTTAGCAGCTTGAAAATCCACTTATTTCTTTCCCTTTAACTTCCACTCCCAGTCTGACCCCAAATCATGATTGATTTTCAATCTAACTAGTTCTCAAATTGGTCTCCCTCTTTCCATTTTCACTACTTCTACCTTTGGCATCCTTTTCACACAGCTGGGTTTAACTCTTCTTCCTGACTCCCTACAATTTACAATGAAGACAACCAACTGTTAGATTAGTCATTATATTGCTACCAGTAGACATAAATCCCTATTTTTTTCAGCTTGCAATTAGGGCTCTTCAGAATCTGACCCCCGGTGTAATGACAGTGGCCCCTTATTACAGTATTACTACATATCAGGTGTTTTAATTAGAGTTTTTACATACACTATAGCTAATACATAATTTTTATAAGTAATATATACATTGTGTGGGTAAGAAAGTGACTCCAAGCTTTATTTCTAAAGTAACTTTGCAACACACAAGCCATGCCTGTGATCAAATCTGACAGTTGTTTTTTTATGGTCCCAGAAGTTGCTTTTATTTTTCAACATCTAGCTTTCATTTTGCTCTTTCAATATCTATCATACCTCAACTTCAGTCTCCAGCCAAGTCTGTTCATCAGTCAGGATACAAAACAAATTCCAGCAGTTCTGTTAATTTCTTTGACCAGTCCCCTGCTTAGCTCATCAAAGCAGTTAATCATCTCTTAAAGCTCAAAGGACCTTTCCACCAAATGTCCCTCACATTGGCTTGAACTATTTAGTTCCCTTTTCTTGTATCTCCTCTCCTTACCTATTTGTAGGTATCATAATTGGTCAGGTGAATTTTACAAATTCCCTCATCCCACCACTAAGAATGGGAAATTCTTAACATGGTGTCATTACTGGATTCTTCTTCTTCACTTAGATTTTCCTCTCTCTTATTTGCTTCTAAGAGTGTAGTACCTTCTTTGTAATTTCATTCAATTATATAGGACTGCATATCCTAACAACACTAGACTTCCATGGACCCATTTTAATTTGTTTAGCCTAAATATTCCTTCCTTTTTATAAATAGGTTAAATATATATTTATAGTTGAACCCAAAATGTTCATAAATATTGCTGCTTTAAGAAAGCAGAATTATTTTTGAAAACTCTGTAAGCGTGCTTGCAAATGAAGTATCACATAGAAAACATTAAATGAGTGAGTCAGATGACTGCAAGTCAAAAACCAGAGATCATAATTACTAAATTAAAAGATGAGACATGGGAATTAGCAAAAACACAAGAAAAAGTTAAATATATAAGGCAATTCTCTACATGCTGTTGAGGAACAGAAATTATAGCTCAGAGATACCACAATCTGGAAGCTTGACTTTGTACAATCCTGGAACTTGCTTATACTGTCTACTTTTGACCTTTGCTGTTTCAGCTTCTTGAACATGTAAATTTTATTCTCCCAAGACTACTCATCAGTCAGAACTTAACTCTGATCTCAATAGGTTAGCATTTTCCCCAGCTGTTTTATTAAGGGGGGATAAAGCCATAAAAGTCATTTTTAAGGTCAATTTCATTTTATAATAATTTACATACATATCATGTCAGAAGCTTAATATATGCCTTAAGTTTCATTTTTCCCATACTCGACTGCATTTTTAACATTTGTTGGAAATGGTTGGATCTTGAGGACTACATGATTGTACAATTATTAAAAACACTCATGAGAGATTTAGTGAAATGTAGATGAGGAAATCAAGAGGAATTTTATTGAAAGCTTTATTTTATGTAAAAACCAATTTACAGTTCTCCATTTCCATAAAATTGTTCCATAGCACCCACCTCACTACTAGCTTTTCACACAGGTGTTCCTATTTTAAAATGTCTTTTCATCCCAAGTCAATAACCAGGACAGTCTAAATTCAGTACCAAATAGTTGGTGATATTTAAAAATTTTCATTCATATAAAAAGGTAATGCACAGGGCCTTTTTTTTTTTTTTCCTTCCACCTTTCTACTTTCTGGCCCTTGCCAAGTCTGGGTCATTAGGTGGCTTGATAGGGGACTGTTTTGCTGGCTGCTGCCTGAAATTATGTATCGTGCAGCTAAATGCACCCCACTCTCCTGAGGGTGGTACAATGCTCACTCTCACCCTGTGGCCCTCTTGGCTTCCTGGTGCATTCCGGAGCCCAGTAATAACAGGGAATGGGAACACCTATGAGGTTCACCCTCTTCTCAGGTGAGCGCAGTTGTCCTCCGGGTGTCCTGGGTGCTCCGGCCAAAATAGCTGGACTTGCAAACTCCTGGTAGCCTCGAGGGCGGACGGGAGCGCAAAGCCTCATACTTTGCCGGTAGAGGGTTGGGTTTTTGAGTTCAGACAGGTTCTGAGGCGCTTTCTGGCTTCGAGGGGTTTGCTGTGACACGACTTTGGACCTGTTGAGACTCGTCTCCACACCCACCTCTCTCAGCTCTGCACTTACTCCCGGGAAGGTGCGGTCCTGGCCGGAATGCGCTTCCCTCCGCCGACCTGACGCTCGGCAGGTAACTCCCCCTCCCCTCCCTCCCCCTTGCGGCTCCCTGGGAGACAAACCTTCGGTGGCGGGCGCGGCTGCGCGCTGCTGCGGGGCGCTTCTGACCGTAAGTGGGGCAACCAGCTCCCATCCGGGCTTCGGCTGGCGGGAGTCTGGCGGGCACGTGGAGGGGGTTGCGACCGGGGCCGGGGGCTGTACCGACCTTGGGCTGGCCGGGCAGAGGACAGGGAAAGGGGCCGCCTCTTGGGACCGCGCGCTGGATAGGAAATTCACCAGGATGCGGAGTTTGGTTTCCTCTGTCCTGTCTACTTTTCTTTCATTTTCGTGGAGGTGAGAGTGAGTTGGGACGTTTGAAAAGTTCAGTCTCAAGCGGGGTGACTTCGAGTTTCCGGAGGAACAGGCGCCGCCATCGTGGACTCTGAATTTGTGTCCTCTCTCCTCTGGGAGTCCGTGGACGACCCCGAGAGAAGAGGCAGAAAGGGACGGGGAGAGCCTGGTGGGAGAAAGCAAAGATGGAAGTGTGGGGGCGGAGGAAGGGTCTGTGCGTTCTAGGGGCGGCTTGGGAAGAGTAGGAAACTTAGCTATAGAGGGTGTGGGTGTTCTTTAGAGTTCCAGGGTGGAACAGAACTACTAAAGGAAGGCAAAGTTTTATTCCACGGTCTATTTTCTTCTTTGTGCCACTTCTCCCAGTTCAGTGGAGACGTGAGCTTTTCAAACTTGGGTAGGCCTGAGCCTGCATCTGTGTGCTTGACTAGCTCACGAGGTGATTTTGGTACATAGCACATTTTGAGAACCTCTGCTGTAGGCTGTGGTGGACTTAGAAAGGAGAGTGTGACTAGAGGGAATTGTGCCTGGAAAGGTACTTGGAGACTTCAGGCATATTCTTTATGACACATTGGGACAATTATCTATAAAAGGTGGATGAGGAGGCAGAGAATGTGCATGTGTTTGCTGCTGGAATCATGGGTATGGAAAGTGACAACAGTGTTTTAAGGAGGGAGACAGCACATTATGGGAACACAGAATAGGTGGCATGTTGACTGTGCACCAGGTGATGAGCTTATTGGTTATAGGGTCTCTGATCCAGAGTAGGAATGAGAACTAAGGGAACCAGAACACAAAGGAAAAAGCATATTGATGAGAAGTAGTCAAGGCTAGACTGTGATGTCCCAAAGCTCATTTCCTGATTCCCACTTTCTAGACATTTCTCCAGGTTACTGGCAGGCACCTCCCCTCTTTCCCTTTCTCATCCCCAACAAGTGCCAGAACCCCAGGGGATTTCATGACTGAGGCTGAATCAGTCCTGACAAGCAATAGCAAAGGGGACAGTGATGTCAGGGACTTAAAAGAGAAAGCTGGTCTTTTTCAAAATAAAGAATGAGAATCGTGTGAAACAGAATGAAGCAAGCTGGGTGAGGGTGGCTCTTTGTTTTGTTTTCTCTCTGCCTTCCTACAGTTCCCAGAATGATAGAAGTCCCCAAACCTTCCAGTTCCAAATTCCAACCCCTTGCTTTTGGGCTTAGAACACACGTGGTGTACACACCTATGTGGAGTGATGGCTGCACCCTGTAGAACCTGCCTGAAGGGCTGGGTGGATCCTGCCTTTAAAGCTGGCACACTCTAGACCGCAGACGCTCACAGTTTATTGTGGGAATCATCACCAATTGAATAGTTGCTGAAAGGGATTGCATAGATGGAGACAAACCACACCTTTGGTTGCTGACTCAGTGATGTGTTTTGTGATTACTCTCTGGAGATTTTTACTTTAACTATACCTGACTAATCTTTTGAGGGGTTGGTTAATTAATTTTATTATTCTTTCTGTTATATCTACTCTCCCCACTCCCCCATTTCCCCTTCCAGTTTTTGGTCAAGGTTCACTCATTGACCATTTTCTTGATCAGTGCTTACTCACCGTGCAGCAACTCACCTACCTGTTTCCCATTCAGTTCCATTATAAAACAATGAGTTGAAAGATGTACGAAGAGCCTTGGGGTGAAAGTGTGATCTCAGTAAAGCAGACCTGTTTTAAAACATAAGCCTGGTTGGAGGGGGCCTTTTGAAAAGGTCCCACTTAGCCTAATTTAACTAATTATTTGTAAAATTACAAGTTGTCCTTGTTTAGCTAGTTAGGTAAGTTTGCAGGTCTGTAACTTGCAAAATATGAGTGTTCCAAGGATGTTTCACAATTCAGTCTGTTAAACAATGTTACTGTTCATTTCGAAATATACTTCTGTACAATCATTTCTAATCTGGAAGTGGAATACATTTTAAATTTGGTTGGTGACTGTATCATTTGAAAGTCCAAATGCATTCCCTCTTCACACCTTTGTGGACACAGACTAGATGAGTTATGTTCACAGACCATTTTTAAGAATACCATGGGTTAAATTTCACACAAATAACCATTGTACTCCACCAAGAACAAGATCTACTCTGAAAAAGTGCCTCTGTCAGGTGAATCCTCCTTCCTCCTGAGGTAAGCCAATGAGCACTGACACTGCCTGCAAGGGTGGAGAATATTTCCAGGGGGGGTCTGCTAATCTCGGCATTATGGGCTGCTCAGGAGCCAAGGAAAAGATGGTTTCCAGTTAAAAGAATATGGGTGGAAGTGGAGTGGAGCAGAGTGGCTCCAGGGTTGGATATGTAGGTTTATTAAAGTGTTAGGAGTTTTACACATGCTTGAAGAAGATGGGGAGGCAAACATTTTTCAGCTGCTGTGATGCGCTGAGGGTGGAGAAGCTGGATTGCAGAGCCAGGAGTAAGGGGCATTCGTCCCTCAGGCATGTGGGGAAGTGTTTGAATCACATTGTCATGAATGATATGAGAAGCCTTTTCCTTTGGGGACACTTAATTACTACCTAGTCTGTATTTTGTTTTATTTTCATAATGTCCTTATGAGTGAGACTCGATTCCCTAAAGGCACATGACATTTCTCTCTGAGCTATGTTTTAGTTTATAGACTGTACCCATTCCTGGGGAATAAGGTACAAGTGATCAGCCTCTAAAGTGCTGGAACAGGGTCAGGTGTCATCTCCATGTTACCATCCATGACCTTTCTAAAGAGCTTGTGCAAAAGTTGTGCAATTAGGATATCAGTCGGCTTCAATTATTTAGTCTCCTCTGACACATTCGACAGTTGCTTACTGATATTTTTAAAGGGTTATATTTTTTCCTCAAATAAATATAATTTGGAATTACTAGAGAAGAGCAAAGTAAAACTAATTTTTTTAATAATAAAGAACTATTGACAGTGTCCCCTAATGATTTTTTTATCTGAATCTTTCCTTTCTTATCTTACTAATCTTTTAATCTTTTTTGTCTGAGCTTATCATTTCTGGTCTCTTAGTGTCCCTTCCTGTTCCTTGCTTCACTATCTATGCTTTGTTTCCCTCTTCTTCCTTTCCAGCTCTCTCTTTCTTTTCTTTTTCTGTTCTTTTCCTACTCATCCCTTTTCATCCTTCTCTGATCTTATTTTTCTATGCTACCCTTTACTTGTGCCCTCCTCTTCCTACTGCAACCTATTATCTGTTTCTCCATCTATTCACCCCTCTATTATTTAACTTTATTTTTATCTATTATGTCTCTCAGTACACTTCTCTATTTTAGAAAAGTACAGGTTTATAAAAATAAAATTATATGAAAATTAAGTAACAAATATATTACCAGGGGATTTCTATTATCTAATACTTAAAATATATATAAAACTCCCCTTTGAATGTTCAATACAAAATTCCAACAATACATTTTAACATTTTATGTTGGTTTTTTTATTTCCTTTTCCTTCACAATAGAATAGGTGCACATTGATTATCTGATTCAAATATAAATATTTGCCTCTCTGGCATGTCCAGTGATTTTCATCATTATCCTGGTTATATTCAATTTGTGAAATATGCATTTTATCATTATCATTAATTATTAAAATTTCCCATTTCCCAAAATCTTACAAAATAGATTTTCAAGTTGTAACAAAATATTCAATTAAGTGTGGAAATAAGGCAGTTATAAAAAAGGATAATGATGTTATTTAAACTGCAGATTTACATGCTGACAGCCTTTTGTCCTATAAATTAAAATCCATATTAATTGATGGATTAAAGGACTTACTACATTACAGGAAAGGCATCTGAGTGTCATTTTTAATATAGAAAAGTTTAAAAAACAAAAGAACTAAAGAGAGGACCACTTCTACTTATCATGGAAGTTTCTTTAAACAAAAAATCATTGTAGAGGTTGGTGGATAGTAAACTGAGCCAATACGCTACAGGATCTCTTGGCTCTTTGTCAGATTGCCCAGATGACCCTAGTTCTGCTTCACACAGGCAGTTGGAAAATAAAGTTCTTGAGAATGCAAAGCTGTTTCAGGAGGATATGGAATTCCTGCATCTACAGGGTGGGCTAGCTGATACCCACGTTATAGTTAATAGAAGAGCCAATCCATATATCAACTGGCTATGACTTCATTTCCCATGAAGCTGGACTGACTTCAGTTTGTCATTCCAACAATCAGCTGGCTTAATGGACCAGTAATCTGATAAATAATCTGACTCATTGAGAAATCAATATCTATTGATTGTGCTACCAGCCACCAATAAGGCAGTATTTACCACACACACACACACACACACACACACACACACACACACACACAAACTCAATAAGAACATGACACTAAGGAAAATTAAAATTACAGAATATGTTTATAATTTCTATATCTATTAATGTCAGGTGAAGGCATCAGCCCATATGCATGGAAAACGACATAGAAACTGTTTATTGCAAAAACATTTGTCTACATTCATACCTAAAGGTATTCTCTAGGAAAGTAATCACATGTAGTACATGCTCAAAGCCCTGATTCAGAGTCTGATGGGGTCTTCACACTATTTTAAATTCTTTATTTTGTTTCTGGAGTAGATTTGCTCTGGAGTAGATTTACTCAGGTTAAGTTTTGTATACAGAAGAACTAGAACAAGAGACAGGAGCTTTAAAGGAGAAGATCATGAAATCTTCTGTGGCTATTGGGTCCAAAATATGACTCTGCACAAGGCTGGGTCAGGAGCTCCTGAGAATGTGCAAGTATCACATGGAGTAAATGACTTGCCCAAATCACTAATTATTTGACTTAAACTAATGGGTAGCACAACATGGTGATATCATTACTTGGGGGTACCTGCAAATAATTCAGTTTATTTTTCATATGTTTCATGTGAGTAACTTCCTTGATTTGTACAGAGGTTGGCTAAAATTGGAACAAAGAGAAAAATAGTTTCAGATAATGGAATCAAAAACAACACTTTGGAAAGAGTGCTAAGTTCTTTCCACTTAAGAATGTATGTGGTACATATACACAATGGAATACTATTCAGCATTCAAAGAAGATAAACACATGCAATTTGCAGCAACATAGATGGAATTAGAGGTGATCATACTCAGCGAAACAAGCCAGAAAGAAAGAGAAAAATATCAAATGGTTTCACTTATAACAGGACTATAGGGAAACCAAATAGGAGAGAGACACTTGGGGGGTGAGAGGAGGGGGAGGATAAGGGCACAAAATGGAGTAGAAAAGAACACAAGGGACCACGGAGATGAATCATGGGTGAATTGGTGGTGAGTTACCCAAGGGGAATACAAAATGTAATGTAAAAGATATAAATAACAATAAAAATATATATATTAAAAAAAGAATGTATGTTAGAATAAAACATTTTTTTTTTAAAAAAGAATGCATGTTGTTGTAGGAATTACTAAGTATCAGTCACATTTTTAGGTGGAAAGCTAAGTTGAGAGACTAAGAGAGGAGTCCTGTATTTGAAATCAGTTAGCACTCTGAGAAGTAGCAGAGTAGCAAGAGCAATGTTTACACAGTTGCACACAGGTATAGGCACAGGTCAATTGGGCAGAGCAGAAAGTCGCCAGTTCCAATGATGTGGCCACATTATCCCCTTGCCATCAATGTTACACTAACAAGGGCCTAAGGACAAATGAAAGTGAAACATGAGCTGCCAGGTACACTTTCTGGATCGGGTCTGGTTTAGGCAACTGTGACTGGAACTTTATAAACAACTATGTCTCAGTCACTACAGTCTCCCAGGTTAGAACCACTGTCAGAGGAAGTAAGCACAGTTATGAAGCAAAATTACCGGGAATCCAGGTTACTATTCATATATAATCTATCAAACCTAGAAACTCATTTATGCAAATCCAGTAGCATTTTACATATTTGAATACTGTAACTTATTGATCAACTTTTATGTATGCAAATGTTCTATAAATAAGAGGAACCCATGAAGAAGGTTATTTAGAAAACAATAAAAGATTTGGACTAGTGTGACATGGTTTTCCAATCATATATTTTGGAGGAAATGCAGGAGGACAATAAAAGGAAAATACTTTATTGCAGCTGTATTATAACTGTCTAAGCAGGCTTGATTAAAAGTAGACCGTAAGAGAAAAAACTTATAAAGGGATTGCTAGACATTGAAATTATTTTCCATGTTTCTGATTATATGACATTTTACACATATTAAAATTAAAATCTTTCCAAGCTAGATATATTATTAACACTTAATTTTTTTTTTTTGGTATTTTAACTCAATAAATTTGTGTTCACTTGAACAATTCCCAGAATATTATTACCGTTTTTAAACTTACACTTTTTCACAGTCCAAGATTGCTTTTTATGCTGCTGAATATATATAACACTTTCACTTTTGATAGCTGATTCCAGCACAGATAAGTAAAATACATTTTTGAAGACATTTTATTTACAAACTTTCACATTTTCACAGGTGAAGCACATTTGTTAAATGTATTTGGAAAGCCTCTTTAACAGTTCATATTGGAACACATATTTATTATGTTTTTTCTACATCACCTGTCCCTCTATAAATGTCAGCATGTACCAAGATTGACTTTTTATTGTCTTAAAGGTGAAACAAGGTTGCATATGACACATTCAACATTTCACTCCACTGGGGCCTTTGCTGCCTGTAGCATCTTCTTCTAAATATATTCTGGTTTTGTTATAAATTGTACTACTGAGGTTGCAAGGTCATGATCCTTACTTCCAGTGGTATTCAAAAAACTTTGGGTGGGTATTGTGAAGTAGAGAGAAGGAAAAGTAAGGCAAACAGGAGAGAGAGAAAGAGACAGGGGTAGGGGTAGATACATCAATCGATCCCTACTTATTTCTCTAGAATGATTACACAGTAATGAAAGAATCAAACATAGCACATGTGTTATATATACTTCTATCTGTATTTACATAATAGTAAATATGTTTTCCATAATATGTAAAATAGTAGGCTTTATCCAAGACAAAGGTGATATTCAAAATATGGAATAACCAATATGACTGGACACTTATGAATTAGAATACACCAGCTTTGGGGCCTTTGAGGAACTTTCATTTGAGGGGATACAAGTGGCCAGTGAATAAATGCTCTGATTTTTAAAAATATTGGTAGATGTTATACATTAAATACAATTAGGTGTTAGAATTAAGTAGGCAGATAGGGTTGGTTCTTTTTGAAATAAATAGTTGGGAAGATCTCCCTGAAGCAGATGATGTGTGTGTGTAAGTTAACTATAGAAAGAAGGAATATTCCAGGCGGATGGGACAATTTAATACAGAGATCCTACCATGGGAAGTAACTCAGCATATTAAATATAAAAAAGAAAACTTGTTATATATCCAGAGAAGATGTCCAAAACCAATTGTTTGGACCCTAAGGTAGCTTTAAAGTCTAGAATTTGGTGAGCCCTTGTGGGGATAAGATATTTCCTTATCTTCCTTATGACTGGTAGAGATCATCTTAAGGAGAGACTTGACCAAGAAGAGTGAAGCTCCCAAATCCAAGACTGGGGAACAAGAAAATAAACAGCTTTGATAAATTTGAAGGAAGTGCTTCATCATGGGTCCTAGAGCCCAGCACAGTGACTCAGCAGTGATTTTAGACACCATTGGCGCTAATAGGAGCCATTATTAAAAATCATTTCCCCCATCATAGTATGTCCTCAAGAAAAAAATGGGTACTGAACCTGTTGCAGATCTTGCCTACATTGAAGTGTGTGTGTGTTGTGTGTGTGTGTGTATATGTGTGTATGTGTATTATGTATATGTACATATGCATATGTGTATAGAATCCGGGTTTATACCTGGATAATTTATAAGATAAACTTCACATTGCTTTATTTTATCAAGATGCAAAATGTAGACTTTTTAACTTCTCAGTGCTATTCTAAAATATATAGTTTACTTTAATTTTACCTTAATGATGTGCAAAACATCTGTAATGATAATTCACTTGAACACCCATTATCCTTCCTTCCTATTGAAATAAGTTCATATAATAGCAAGTGATATTTAAGACATGGGAGAAATGAGTCATTCTTTACCACTAATTTACATCACTGCTTTTGGCAGAAAAAAAACATAAGATTTAGAATTTTATTTCATTTGGATTAGTTTAAGTGCACCGAAACTATTTACAGAATTACTTTAACATAATTAGCCATTTAAAAATACATGTTTTAGGGAGATTTTTCAAGACACTTGATAACATGTCTATTCTTTTACCAGAGTGTTCATATGAAATTACTATTTATGTTTTTTGATAGAGACCTGTAGTTCATCTAATCACTTTTACAGTACTCAGTATGCTTCTAATTATTCTCTGAAAAAACTTTTACAAATGGGTAATACATTATCAAAAAACTAACCCTCATCCAACATAAACAAAGATGTATTTTAATCTTCAGAAGTTCTGCATCATTACCATTTTCAAAAAAGTTATACTTCAACATTTTTTAATCATGCTTTAATCAACTCTCATTTTGTTACATTACATTAAGCAGTATATTTTTAGGTTATTATTTAACAGTTATGTACTGAGCATAATAATTGTGCTAAACAGAGCAACCTCCACCATCACAGTGCTTGTAGTGTAGTGAAAAGGCAGGGGATTATGTGTGTAATAATGCAGCAAAGTGGTGACTGAAGAGAACACTATGGGAACTCTGGGCAGAGGCGGCCCCTGCCAGCTAGGGATGCCACAGTGTGGCAGTGAGCTCCCTACTAAGTTCTCATTAAACACTTGTAGGTTTTGTTTTGTTTTGTTTCTCTTACCTATGTTCTCTATAGTTGTATAGTTTTAGCTTCTCCATATTTCCTACTTGTTCATACATTACCCTGTAGGGGTTATTAAGCTGTTTTATGTGCAGGGTTCTGAATGACCAATTACCCTGAATTTTATACATGAATGGGGAAAATGGAGGTTACTTTAAAGTAAAAAAATATATACTAAGGTACTTCTTTTGAGCTATCGTAGATTTACAAAATGAAATGTTACTCGGCAATCAAAAAAGATAAATCCATGCCGTGTATGTCAAACTGGATGGAGCTAGAAGGGATTATGCAAAGAGAAATGAAGTAAGTCAAAGGAGGACAGACAAATACCAGAAAGTGTCACTTATGTGTGGAATATAGAGAAACCAGAAAAGGGTCAGATCACGCAAAACTCAAAAACTAGCCCTTGAAAGCCGACTATAGAACTGAGACATGGGAAGGTTGGGGGCGGGGAGCAAAGGGGGGAGCACACAGTGGGCAGGAGCACAATGGACTGTGGTGGTGAACTGTGGGTGTTTTGGTTGTGGGATCCATATGGTAACATCACTGTAAGACATGGAGCCTATTCTTCCAAAGTACAAAGCAAAATGAATCCAATGTTATCTTATACAAAAATAATAGAAAAAAATAAAATAAGGTTTTCTTTTTCCTCAATCATGTTCACTGATAAACATTTGGCAACTACAGAAAAGTGTAAAGAAGTTTTTAAAAATTGCACTCACAGACAAACACTGTTAATTTTGTTTGTGTGTTGGGGGGTGTGAATTAATTTCAATTCTGTCCTTATGTAATTCATATAGCATTATAACAGCATTTTCACACTATTAATATCCTAGAAGCAGATTTTGGCTTTATTTTTTATTAAAAATGGCTGTGTATAATGTTAAATTAAATATAAATAAATGAAGTTTACCTATGAAGGCTGACTCAGAACTCTGGAGAAGGATAATTGGCATTTTCTCGTCACACAACAGTAAGAAACACTCCTGACCACCTTGCTACATCCATGCAAAATAAGCAAATTTGTGGGTATTACAGACCCTTTTATCAGGAAAAATAAATGTTATTCTAGAATTTTGCAAAGGGTGCCTCCAGAGTCCAAGTTGTTACCCATTATAGAACTCTGTTCAAAAATAATGTTACCAGTTTGATTTTATACATAAAGAGGGTGCTCAGTAAGAAAATAAGAGAATAGAGCCTTATTATTAATTAAAACTCCTTATGTTACTAGCTAATAATTTTTCAGCAGTTTTTCTGACCTATGAGAAGTTATTTAGTCAGTACTATTATCTTGCTCACTTTGTTGGGGAGGGAAATGAGACTTAGTGCCCTGAGATAATGTGACCGAGGTCTTACAACCAACATGTGGCAGAGCAGAGTAGGTAAAGCCATGTCATCCACTGTGTCACTGATCCAGCTGGTGATCTGTCAGTCCTATTTCACATGATTGAAGACTGCTCTTGTGTGTGCCTCTCTCTTTGTGTTCTCTTTGGCTTAAACACCCCGATTTTTCAAATAATTTTCATGACGTAATCTCTCCCAAACTCTGCTCAATCCTGTCCTTGTTCTGTTCATTTTTAATGTAAATTCAAATCTTGACATTTATTGCTTTGGATTTGATCTTGTTCATGCTGGTTTATTGTTTCACTAACAATACACTTTAAGATCATTTTGAATAGTGATTCTGGCATCTAATGTATATGCTGTTGTTCCATTCTGCAAATTGCATCCATGTTTTTCTGTTGATGCAAATGATTGTTTCACGTATTGATCAGCACCAGGAAAGACAGAGCAAAAGCTACAAACCTGTTAGAGTGACCTTGTCCCATTCATTGGAGCTTCTGCAGTACTATTATGATAGACTATAATAGAGGCATAGCTTAGGTATTGGTAAAGAAGTGATTTGCTTTAATTTCAGTTGCATTTTAAGCCACTCAGAGTCAGTCATTTGACTACTGAGTATATACTCTCTGAATAAAGGGCTTTTTTTCTTTCCTATTTTTATTCAGGAATTATTTCAAATGAAAATAAATTATATTTTAATGTCTTTAACATAAATTGAGGTCCTGATAATCTCATATCTGAACTGTAGCTTAGTCTAGGGATGGCAAGTGTATTGCCTATATAAATAAATCCTGGAATTATTTTGGTGTGAAGGTGATGGCATCACCCTATCCTCCTGTTAAGATAAATTAAAAAATGTTTATATGTTGAATAAACACAATTTTCATTTGTGATTTATACAATACATTGGAGAGATACAGGCTTGTCCTTTTTATGACTTTGATATGTACAGTGATTTTGTTGGTGAACCACATGTGGTGGAGATGTTTGTGCCCAGCATGCTGTGATTGAGTGTGTTTTGTGTTCCTGTATCCCTTGGCCTGCCAAAAAACATACTCTGTGGATTATCTGTGCTATTGGGCATTTTTGTTATAAGTGTTATTAAGAAGTCAGTTTAGAATCTTGTAGTAAATTTGGATACCAAAATTAGATAACAAATTATACTTGGCAGTTTGAATATTATAGTGAATTTTTAATTTAATAATAATTTCCTTAATGTTTTTTTCCTCTGGTGATCAAATTCAAAGTCAAACATAATCTTGGCAGCTAAAAATTTGAAGAAAGAAGAGATGCTTGATTTTCAACTACTGTGGTCCATGGATTGTGATAAGACAGGTGTTCTAAAGCAATCCTTTTTGAAATATTCCCTGTAGGTAGACAACTTGATAGTATCAGAAAGTTAATTACCAAAAGAAAAGATTAATTTGAGATGTTTTTCTTCAATTTGATCCTTAATATAATTTGCTGAACATTGAGAATAATGTCAGAGAACTAGTTTTATAATATCACATGAACTAGATAAAACACTTGAATTCATTTCTGCATGATGCATGATGAATGACTTTTTCCTTTATTACATTCCTTTATTTAAAAATTAAAGGTTTAAAGATAAGACAATTGCTATAAGCATGTGTTATTGGCATTCTAGTGTTATTATAACCACATACCACACATTTTGGCTTAAAACAGCAGAAATTTTTCTTTCACAAATCTGGAGGCTGGTAGTGGGAAATCAAGATCTCACCTGGATACCTTGAAGGCTCTAGGGAGAATCTGCTCTATGCCTTTCTTCTTAGCTCTGGTGTTGCCAATTATCCTTCTTGTTCCAAACTTTGCCTCTGCAGTCACTGGCAGTTTTGCTGATGTAGCAGTCTGTCAACTCACTCCTTATAAGGAGCCAATCTTATTGGATTAGGTCCCAATTTAATCGAATATGACCTCATTTTAACTTGACTTCAACTGCAAAGATGATTCTATTTCCAAATAAGATGACATTCACCTATACAGAGGTTTGTATTTGAAAATATTTTGTTGGAGGACATAGTTCTACTCATAATGGCATTCAGCGGTTGAATAAAAACAGCCTAAGACAGAAGTTAGGAAACGGACCTCAGAAATATTAACAGTTGTAACCCTAATTGTATTTTTTTTCAAATCTTGCATTATCTGCTTGTACATTAAGTAATTATAACCCAAGCTAATTGCAATATAAGAAAGTCACAATTTCTGTTTGGATTATTTTTGCACTGACTATTTCAGAAAGCTTTGCAGTGAATCTTCTCAGATCAGAAGCCATAAACAAATTGAGACTAGATTTGAGTGTAGTTGATGAAATAGTGAATGACATTGCTTATGGTGTTGCAAAGACACTATCCGTTTGTGAGTCTTATAAAAGCTCCTGTGACCAAATATTTTTGTATCTTTATCATAATTATACTGTAAGAAGTTATTAAACTGTGAAGTAGTAGTAATGATAAAATAACAGCACTAATGATAATGTAAAATATTTTAAAGGTGTATTACTTTATTTTTTCCTTGGAAAAGTGAAGACTGCTGATGTCTATCTTTCTACAAATTACCAGACCGAGGCTAGCAGACATAGGTAATGACCAGGACGTTCACAAAAGTTGAGGAAGCTGACTTTGTATCCAGAGGCCTTATCCTACAGACAACCTCTCGCCCTCTATGTTATACAATGTTCAGTTCTTGTTTTCTTGTCAAAGCATATGAAATTGCACATCAATATGATTTTTCAATTTGAGCAAATTGAGATAAACTTTATTTTGAGATAATTTTTGCCTCACATGTTGTTAAGAGAAATAATACAGAGGGATTCCTCAGTTTTCCACAGTTTTAAACCATTATACTGAATCACAACCAGTACACAGACACATACTGTCAAAAGACAGAATGTTTATGTCATCAAGAGAATTCCTCTTGTCATCCTGCCTGCACCCAGCAGCCTTCTACCATACCCCTTTTTCTCCCCAGCTATTAATCTGATCTCCGTTTCTGGAATCACACAACTTTGTCTTTGGGAGTTATGTCACTCAGCATAGATTCATTTAGGTGATTTCATGTGACAGTAGTTCATTTTATTGCAGAATGGTATTCAGTACTTTTAGTGCACGACAGTGTTGTAATGTTCACCTGTTGAAGGATGTTTGAGTTGTTTCCAATTTGAGGCTTTTATGAATAAAGCTGCTATCAACGTTCATGTACAAGTTTTTGCATGAAGATAAGTTTTCATTTTTCTGGGATCAATCCCAGGAATGTAGTTGCTGCATTAAATGTTAGTTGCATATATAGTTTTATAAATGAAACTGCCAAACTTTTTTCCAGAGTAACCCCTGGATTTAAATCGATTTTTTCTACCTTATTTTTTGTCTTCTTTTGTATTTACAGATTTAAAATTCGGACTTTATACATTACACAAATGGTCCTAAAGATTCAGTATCAAATGCATTTTGTAATGGTTGTATGGGTTTGAATCATATATTTTATGAAACTACTTTTCTGGAATGAGTCACTTAACTAGTAGGTGAACCTGTTGGTCTATTTAGCTTTTATATAACACAATTTTACTTTTCTCTACTCATTAACTCTATCGTTATTGTTATAAGAATGTGCTTTCTATGAGTTGTAATAGTTATTAATTAAATAATGTTTTATATAAAGGCACATCCAATTAACTTGTCCTCAAATAAAACACTTCAACTGTTCAGTGCTGAACTCTTGAGAGTGCAGTATTAAGTCTAACTAAATACAGGTGCCATTTATTGCAGTGCCCATTTGTGCAAGTGCCTTTACCTTGCTGTTCTCCTTCATAATGTGTTTGTAGATTATTCATTTACAAGCATCTTATGTGAACAGCTCTTGTGATAAATGAATATCCCTGGATAGTTGAGTGTAATCTCTCCAGCAGGACAATATCAAGTGTATTTATTTATCTTAACCCTTAATACCTTAACTTCTGTATTCACAGCTGCTGCATTTTTCCTCTGATATGTTTTACAGCATTGTATCTGGTATTTCTATTTGATTAGTTCTACAGTGTTTCACTCTTTCTCATTTTCATCTGTTTTTTTTTCCTTCAAAATTAACTTTTCATCTATGCATTTGGTTTCATTTTGCTTTCATAGTCCTTTTGATCTGTGTGATTTCTCAGTTTATCCCTCCTTAGATAGCAAATTATTTACAGTTGCAAGGTATTTGCATAATTAAAGCTCAGAACTTAATACAGTTTTTGAAAGTTAAGACATGGATTCTCAGAAAATTTGAGACTTTTATAACAATTGGTAGTTATACATTATTTTAACTATTACAAATACTAGATGTGGTTTTCATGTGATCCCTGAGATTTGTCTCGTCATAAATTGGAATTGCCAGGTAAAACCTATCTCTCAAACCCTTAAGGAACTATATTTTGATCAAATGAACTGATCCTGCCAAGTGAATAACAACCTTGTTTCTTTGTTAAAAAAATAAAATTTTGTGCAGAAGAGAACTTTAACGGACTTTGCAAAGGTCGTTCATTAAAAATATGAATCATACCAGTGAAATGAGCAATTTGATGAAGACTTCTCAACCTTGGCAACTGTTGACATTTTGGGCCAGATAATTCCTTAGTGTGGGTGACTGTCCTGTGCATTGAGGTATGTTTAGCAGCATCCCTGACTTATACCTATGCACTGCATCATGCCTTTGCACAAATCCTTACAACTAAAATGTCTCCAGACATGGTTCTGAGGACAGAAGGTGGGCAAATCACCCTGTTGAGAACATTGAACTTGAATAAAATGTCATTAGGAAAAAGTTTGTGCCTTATACATGCTTGAGAAGTTTATGAAAATTTTAGCATTGTATCCCCAGTGCATATTAATATATTATGTTAATTTTAATTAGGCAATAAAAGGAATACATTTTATTTCCCCATACAATAGCACTTACGCTTGTAGACTAACTTGGTGTTCCTCTTTCTGCCCCTGGACACATGTGAGACTATGTTTCTGCAGAGTTCATCCTTGATACCATTTGGGGCAGGATAACTGTTTTCCCCAGAACTTGGATACTATATGGCAGAGTCTGAATCACCCCTAGGGTGCAGGGACAGTTCTAGTTGCCTATGTTTAGATCAAGTTATGACTCAAGTTCAGGGCTCTCCAGGAGACAGAAAAGAAAATGCAATGTATTTTTTTGGTTGTGTCAGATTTAGTCTTCTTCCTTTCTATACTGTTAGATTTCCTCTGTAAAAATTCAGAGCCTTAGTATGGGGAAAGGGTTGTCTCCACTGAAGTAGTAGAGTGAGCCACACTTTATCTTCCTTGCTCCTCAACTCTGCTTTAGTATGCACTGGGTCTTTTCTGGTCCTTCCCCTCGCCCTTGTGCACCCTCCCCGACCACCAGGCCAGCAAAACCTATGTCCATTCCTTCCTGACCTTTTCTGTAGTAACTCTTGTTACATATTTTGAGTGAATTTAATAAATTATAATGGCTTCCTGGATTGCCCTACCAAATCAGGTTGGAATTTTGGTCTGTCTAACACTGGAGAAACAGAGTGAAATGGAAAATTTTAAATTAGAACAGTTCCTCTGACAAAGATGTTTTCAGTTAAATTAGCCCATTAGGACTGTAGTGCATTATAGGGTTATGCCTTTTTTAATCCACACAATGGAGAACATGACTTCAAAAGCCTGGAAAATCCCCTGTTTGATTGAGATAAAGTTCAATACTTTATCACACACAGTGAAATATTAAATGAATAATGTTCTTTTTTGAAGATTTATTTTTATTTATAAGAACTGAGGTGTAGGCCAGAGATGCAGGGGGAGAGAGAACTCACCAGAGATAGAGTGGGGAGCAGAACAGGCAGATCTACTGAAATACAGCGCTGAGGGGAGCAGTGGACAAAACAGGAGAGGTCTGCTGTGCCATGTGCTGCTGCTCCATGGCCTGGGGTTAAACTCAGGCTGCAGTTGCTCGAAATAGCTTGATAGTGCTGAGACTTAACCCCTGAGCGCCACCAGGGAGGCCCCTAAATGGGATAACATTCTGTGGGTACTGTGAGGGATATGAGCTGGGATAGGCACATTTTCATTCCTTAGAAATCCCTGAATTACCTTTGATCTCTTAAATTTCTCCATCATCTATCCACTGTCAAGCCATCAAATCCTATGAGTGTTTGCTCTAAACCATCTCTCAAATATTCTTGTCACTTCTTCACTGGGTGCTTGAATGCTGAAAGACTCTGCTAGCTGCTAGTCTCCCTTCCATTCCCCAAATACTGCCAGACTAATTGTTTTGTGTTTTGTGATCTACTGTATACTTCCATACCTGGCTTCTCTTGTCTATTCAGCTTTATTTTCTATACCTAATCGAGGGAACATGATTTCCTGCAGACCAAATTTTTATTATTTATTTTATTGACTCTTGATGTACCAAGCCCTTATCTGTTCTGTGCATTTGTTTATGTATTCATTTTTTTAAGATGTATTTATTTATACATACAAGTGGGGTACAGACTAGAGGTATGGGGCGGCGAGAGGGTCCACCAAAGACAGAGCGGGGAGCAGAACAGGCAGATGAGAAATACACTGCTGAGGGGAGCAGCGGGCAAGGCAGGAGAGGTCTGCCGCACCATGTGGGATTCTCCCCGGCCGGGCGTCGAACTCGCATCGCTGCAGCCGACAGCTCCACAGCGCAGTGCTTAACCCGCTGTGCCACCAGGGAGGCCTATGTATTCATTTTAGTGTGAGATGAAAATATTATTTCTTCTAACCACCTGATCATATTCCTGCTCATTGTCCCAGATTCAACTGAAGCCCATCTCTGCACAGGGACTAGGGGCTATCCATAACCCATTGATTCTGTACTTATTTCCACTGGTTTTTATTCTGAAAGCATTGGCTACAGGCAATACTCATTTTGACCCTCAAAAACATATTACTTTGTTCAAAGTGATCACAGTTTTATGTGTACATTTTGCCTCTTCAACTAATTAAAAGCTCCTGGAGAGCACGTGTTTTGTGCTTTTTATATTTCATTTTTCTGATGACATGTGTGATGCTTACTCATTAAATATTTGTATTAATGACTGACCAGACATTCATTGTATCATAATTCTACTTTAAAATACTTTAAAACCTAAACTTAATCCAACAAGGTTTAGAAACTGATACTACCATGTGGAAACCCAGATTAAAATTAAAAAGGAGTCTTTTTCCAGATGCCAGAGAAGGTGAGAAATTTAGGTAAATTTAGTTTCACCTGAGAAAAACAAAATCTGTTTAGCTTATTTATTATAGATATGTGAATTATGGTACTATTGATTCTACTTTGGATAGGAAATATATGTCATGTTGAGCTATTGATAGTGGAAATGAGTGAATATAAAACTAGCAATCGTTGACATGTATCATAAGCATTAGATTATAGAATTCTAACAGATCTTATTTCCTTCTTTCCAGATACCCCGATATTCTTGTCACTGCATGAATGAATGGACATTTGAAAGTGCTGTTGTCAAACACGTGTAAGCATGGAGACCTCATCAATGTTGTCCTCCCTGAATGATGAGTGTAAATCAGACAATTACATTGAACCTCATTACAAGGAATGGTATCGAGTAGCCACGGATACGTTGATTGAACATGGATTAGAAGCATACCACGAATTTCTTGCCAAGGAACGAGTGTCAGACTTTCTAGCTGAGGAAGAAATTAATTATATTTTGAAAAATGTTCAGAAAGTTGCACAAAGTGCAGCACATGGGACTGATAATTTCTGCGATGATACATCATCTTCAGGGACTTACTGGCCCATTGAGTCTGATGTGGAAGCTCCAAATCTTGACTTAGGCTGGCCGTATGTGATGCCTGGACTCTTAGGAGGAACCCATATAGATCTCCTCTTTCACCCACCAAGGGCACAGCTACTTACCATAAAGGAAACCATTCGGAAGATGGTGAAAGAAGCAAGAAAGGTAATCATATTTCTATTTCTAGTGAAAAATTTGGGATATGGGAATTTGCACAAGAATAGCATGAAAGATGTGTATGATCATTTGAAAAAGTTTATATGTATGGACCATGCCTATTATATTTAGGAAATAAGCATAGCATGTAGGCACATAGGAAGATTATACTTCACATGTTTTGCATGTATCTAATAGAATGTTGTTGGTTTCTGCTAAAGAAACTATCCTAAAGAAACTATACCCTAAAGACCTACCTATGACGGTTAAAGGGGTAGACTGGGAATGAAGTAGTTTGGATTCATAAATCCAAAACAATTAAAATTTTCTTAATCTCTAAAAGGAACCATGTTGTTAATTAGTCTGATGAAGTGTCCTTTGTTCTCAGTAGAACCAAGCCTGAATTCTTCCTCTGGATATAGCTTGTTCCATTAAATAAACTGAGGTATATTTATCTATTTCCTGAATTATGTGACTACAGTACACAATCAAGCATGACAATGTAAAATTCTAAAGTAATGTCCTGAGGTACTTAATATTTTAGTGCCCTGATTCTCTTTATTAAACATTTATATTGACTTATAAATAACAGAAATACAATTTTAGAGTTTGGATAAAGTTGTAAACTATTTTTCAATCAGTCAGATAAAAATTATTGAGTTTTCTATGTACTCAGCCCCACACTCATCACTTTAGAAACTGCAACAAAATCTTCCGAGGTTTTTGAAACCTAGAGTTTTAAAGTAAATGGACAAAAAGTTATGATTTTTTACTATTTTTTGTTACAGATACTATGTGGTATAGAAATGTAGATCTAAAAAGGACTTTAGGATGTACACCTACAGGGCATTGCTTTCTTCTGAGTCAACAAGCACGGTTGAAAACGGCATGTTTTTGTGAAGATGAGATATATAAGACCCTTAAAATCCTCAGTAACATGGTAGTTTGCAAGAGACAGGCAACTAAAAGCCTTGCAATCATGTTAAAGAGACACAATGTTCTGAGGCTAATGTCAAATGCAGACTTTGTGAAAGTAAGGTGTGTTCTTCCCAAGCCTTTTGAGCTCAAAGGATCTGATGTTTTATCTGTGTTAACTCTGTTAGCAGGATTACAGGAAAAAGGCACTAATCTATTCCAATTGTTAAAAATTAGCTATAAAATCAGGCACACGGTAGGTGTCCAAATTTTTATTGAATGAATTGAACTCTCTGTTCAGTTTTCTGAATCGAACCATGAGTCTTAAAATAGCACTATCCTATGCTGTGTGAACAAATCATACAATAGTATTTTGTATAGTAGCAGAACTAAAATAAAAAATGTTTTTCAGTCTTTATAAAAGTAAAATATCAAATACTATATTTGCTAATTTCTTTTTGGAGAGAAAATATATTTTAAGCTAGTGTTAAGTGAAAATCAAAAAGCATATCAATGAAAATTAATGTGATGAATGTAAACCTGTTAGTTATGAGCTGGTTTCCTTTGGGGCATTATGTTTCTATGACGCAAAATGAAATTCAGATGTCATGAATTCTTAGGCCAGCACTCACTGGAAACTGAACATTAGTCATGACTGTTTGATGTATTTTTCTTTGTAATGTGACAGCTATTTATTTTGTGAGCATCTAAAAGTAATATCCTCTGCCTGGTCTTTGTCTGCTGGGAACTCCCACTTGCATTAGCAATCCGAGGAACTTGAAGTCCATACTGTAAACAATAATGTAATATTCTGCTTCTCTTCCACAAAATCAAAGTGCCATAAAATAAGAAAAATAATTTTACATTTGACTTTTATATACGTATCCAAGCTGAATTCAGAGACAGAAAATTATTTGAACCTTATTGCTATCAAATATAAAATCAAAACATGTGATTTAGTGGGAATTTTTTTCCCCCAAAGCATTGAGGAATGCAATAAATATTGAAGTCAAATGGGCTCTCTATGCGTGGGATGTATATTTCTCAAGTATTTTGGAAATTTCTTCATGCATTACTTGTGTGTTTTTTAAAAAGTTGAAGGATAAAGTACTCCAGAAAAAAAAGTATTAACCTCAAATTTAAAAAAAAAAACAATAGATTTTAAAATCATAAATGGATGAGATCCTGTGAAAGATTAGAAGAACCATTATTACTATGAAATAAAAGCTTGATAGAACACATTGCCTTTTAAAGATTAAGTATGGTTTTGATGATTATCATTTACTCTGCTGATAAGTCAGGTTTTTCTAATCCCTCAGAGTCAATGGAAGCACTTTGGGTATTATGATAAATGTACTGTTTTGAGCTATTTTCAAGGGACAAATTCTCTATATTAGCATCTCTTGATGCATTATCATGGCATTATAAAGAAGATGCTCTTTTTTACCCCATACCGTGTTTGAATAGTATACATTTTAAAAGATAAAATAAAGTTTCTTGTCTCCAGATTTCTCAGGGAGATTATTTTTGGTAATCAACATTGTGAAACACTATAGAGATATGAGGCCAAACAAGTATGGCTGGGAACAGGCAAAGCAGAATCTAGGAAGGTATTTCAGAGAGGAATTTATATCCATTTCACAGTTCTGTTTGCAATTGAGATAAGTTACCTATGAAAATAAATGTCATATTATGGAAAGAAAATCTTAAAATAATGAAAAGAATCCACAAGCAGTTTTCTTTAGAGGTCTAAACATTTGAAGTCTGATCATAACCCCCAAATTAACCTTCCAGTGCTTTGAGAAAGGAAATAAAAATGATACTGTATCTCATCTATCTTTACTAATAATATTTTGTTTTGAAATTTCACTCATTTTTTTGCACTTGTTTCTATCTTATGTAATATTTGATTCATTCTGCTTTTATAAGCAGAATATAATTCTTATATTATTTCAAAAAATTATAAATTTGTTTCTATTCATTTCATTTTTGACAGTCATCACTTCGAAGTTATTTAGAGTTTTTCTTTTCTTTCTTTTATATGTTTGCTTGCTTAAGTACTTGAGAATTTTCCTTTGGGAGAATCCAATTACAGATAGCATCTTGTGCTCTAAAGGAGCCATATATTTATTTACTGGCTCTTTTTGTAACCCCTTTCTATTTTTCACTATGTGTTTGACATAATTACATTTGGGTCAACTGTACAAAGTCTGACAGTGTCTAGCAAGACTTTTCCCAGGTAATTATTTGTCTCTCAAGAAGTGTTCCCAAGATGACATAGGCATGTATACCTAATTATTGTGAACACCGCTTATAAAAGTATCCTCTCTAATTACTTAAAAAACGTCATCTTTCATTAGTCATTTTTCTCCTAGCCACTCAGTGATATTTATAAAGTTATAACTTGTGATTGTCTTAAACATGTAAATGTTTAGCCATCATGCTACTTGCATCTGTTTCCTAATTCTAGATCAGCTTCTTCCGTGAGATCTAAATCTAACTCTTGTGAAATATGAAATCAAGAAGACACATAAGCAAAAGTCTAGTGAGAATTAGGCCAGAGCAATTCCTGAGGCACTCTGCACTGCCTCTCTTGGGTTCAGATCCTGGTTCCTCCCTGAGTCACTGTGCCAGGGTGTGTCTGTTGTGGCCTAGGGAGTTATCAGTAATACAGGGAAACATTAACTACTCGTTGGCCCCTTGGTTGCACATGGGAAGGTGAACAGATGATAGAGGCGCTCCTGGACTTTGCTGGTATCATTATAAGTACTGGGAGACCAAGGCTCTTTCACCAGACAAGCCATTGTCTCTCCCCAGGTATCTGCATTTATTTAATGAAAACTATGAAGCAAAACCTTCTAGTGGCTTCTAAATCTAATGTTCTTATTCAGCTGTAATAGCACTTAGCAATTTAAGATTATTTCAATATAATAGTCTGTGATTATACTCCTTGTTGAATTAGTCCATTATATGAATAATTTTTATTGTGTCATAGTGTGTCACTTCCGTGTGTCACTTTTCATACAGCCATCTACTGCCCACTAAGTGATACCTGAGTATTTATTAGTGACTTTATTAGACTAGGATCATCTTTCTCCTAATGTTCCTAATTTTTATGAAGAATTTCCTTTCTGCCTCCACCCTCTTTCAACTCTCACTGTGAATATTTTTATTCTTTGAATTTCAATCAAGATCAGTTTCTTCCAGGAAATGTCTTTTGCTTAGTCAGATTTAATAACATTACTCTCCTATGCTATTAATTCAAACACCTCTTCTCTGAATGAAGTGTAGTGTGTGTGTGTGTGTGTGTGTGTGTGTGTGTGTGTGTGTGTGTGTGAGAGAGAGAGAGAGAGAGAGAGAGAGAGAGAGAGAGAGAGAGAGAGAGAAAGTTTTGTTAAATTGCTCTGACTTCACCATGCTACTCTTGCTGTGTGTAGGAATACTTTTTCTATGCCAGATTCCTAATGCTGCACAGACAGACAAGACAATCCATATTCTACTCACTTCATTCACTCACTTCCTTCTCTGCTATAATAACCCTAACGATATAAAGTACATAGTTTTTTAACATAGTTTCTTAAAGAAAATGAGAGCGGAAAGACTGACTATAGCATTAAAGGATTTTCTAACATTTTGCCAAGAGTTTGGGTCGTCTTGGTTTGACTTGATAGTTTTATGGACAAAAGTTGCAGCCTCCATTTTCCATATCCCAAATTCACAGTTCATTTCCCCATGGTGGTACGTGTATTTGCTAATACTCCATTAGGATCTTGTTTGGATGGAATGATGTATCTAACTTAACATCTACCACACATTTAATATCAATATGTGGTGCTGAGACTCTCCTCCTCCCCTCCTCTTCATTCTAATTTTCCTCCCTCTCTACCTCATCCTCCTCCTTTTAAGAGTATTTCAGTACTTTATTAAAAAGTTCATCAGTCTGTATTTTTGTATCACTGATTTGTCATGGATTATTTTAAGGGGAAAGCAATATTTGGCCCAGTTCAGTATCTAACAAGATAATGTCTTACTAGGAATGCCATCTAAGATTATTAGCTCAAAAATTACTGTTCTTCAAAAGACTTACCCATCTTTTTGAGGTATCATAATAATTAAATTCATTGCATTAGTTATAGAACAAAACAGCATTTCCCTAATATTATTGCATAGATATCTCAAAGTGGCAAAATATTGATTTAACATAAGAACTTGAAAATAAGACCTACTGTGAAGATAGCTTAGATATATGTATTTTATATTCAGGATGTGCAAAAAAGTGTATTATCTTTTGTGAAAAGTGGTTAAAGATCAAAAAACTCCAAATAATATGTTTTTAAAAGACACTGATAAAATTCCAAGTAATTTTGTTGAAATGGGTCAATATACAGTAAATAAAAACTACTGCCACTCAACAAATAAAATAAAAACCTAAAGACCTGAAAACTTGGACTTCTGGGGGGAAGCAAAGGAGGGATTCATGTTCTGTTGCTCAAAAGAAAAGCAATTATCCCATTTTTATCTAGAATTTTTAAATTGCTATTTTTATTGAATTTTTAAATACAAATTTATGAAAAAGAACTACAAAGTTTTGTAATTTTTAAAATTCATATTCGCTATAAACATGACATTTTCTGCCCCATTTAACTCTTTTATCAAGTGTTATTACTTGCTGAATAGTCCTGACATAATTGAAAATTACATAATTGAAAAAGTGGTAAGTTATGCTACTTAAGGCAAACCATAATTGATCTTCTTAGCTTAAAAAAATTTGCTTGTGTGATAGAGGTGCTATGTTATGTTTTATCAATGCAAAACATCTGAAAAATGAAATTTAACCTTTTATAAGAACCGTTCAACTTGGTTGTACACCAGAGTCACCATTAGCTTATGAGTTTCAGATGTTTTAGCAAACAGTGTGTTATCAGGTAAAATCTAAATATCTCAGATAACATTTATTTTTAACAGCTTTTCATTTGAAAATTTTCATCTTGAAAAAGAATATAGCTTTAAAAAGAAAAATTATAATAATTATAATGACAAATTTATCAGAAATACTGCTTTGCTTTTACTAACCTATACCTTTGTTAATTATTATAAAGAAGCAGTTTAAAAGTTGAGTTATTTCAGACTCCATATGTTTTACCTGATGAAGGGAAATGTTTTAAAGACCATTCTCTACTCAGTTATTTTTTAGTGTTCTTTAGTTCCTTTGTTCCAAAATAAGCTATGATAAAAAATTCCTGTAGGGATTGCATATTGTTTATACAATCTTCCTACTTAAGTTGAAGCTGTGGTACAAAATTTAGTTCTATATATTTAGTCCTATATATTTAGTTTTGTATGGGATCTCTTACAAAATGTTAATGATTATGACTTTTTACTAACTGTCCTTCCTGTCACAGGATTAATATAAAGCTAGTTAAATAGTTACTCATTAAAAGATGTAATATTTGTCTGATAACGTGTTTATAATAGTTTGTTAGAATGGCAAAGCTAATTGTATCATAAAATATTGTGGTCATAATATGCTAAATTTAGTTTAGGCATTAAGCAGTATGTACATAATGCCTGAATTCCATAAGGATAGATAGAATGCAGTGGCAGTACAAACTCAGATGTCTTCTGGGCCTTCCAGAAAAACATAACTGCAATGGACAAGAAAGCAAATGACATTCCAATAGGAAGTAAAAGCACAGGAATGAAGAGAAGATAAACTATAAGAATTCTTCCTTTAAATGTTATAAATAACATAGAGCTTGTATCTGGCAAGATGGTAAACTTAGAACCTCAGGTACATCTTCAGGCATCTTATCAAAGTTAACTTTCAAAGAACAAGGGAATATCACTTCATTCATTTTGCATTTAAAGGGTTCTTCTTTGCCTTTAAAGGATTCTTTCTGCCATAGATTGATCGTGTGGCATATACTTTTATATAAATTTTTAGTGTCTTTTAGCTAGTTTCTGTTCAAATAATCTTGGAAAAAAAACTGGTTGGCTTCTGTGATCAGGACTGGAACTGGCACCTTATTTTGAGTAATAAACTTATGTTATATAATCTAGTTACAATAATAAGTATTATTTATTGAGCACTTATGTGTCATGCACTGTATTAAGCACTTACATGCATTACCTTAAATTGACCTTTATAACCATCCTGTGAAATATGCACTTTCATATATATTTTACTGATGAATAACCTGTTTTCTTATAATAGGTACAATTCTAGTCATAGACATAATGGAAGAAAATGAAACCAAAATGATCATAATTGGGAAGTAGTAATGGCTGCATATCCCTTAATAGCAGTATCAGAAGGCCTGATTGAGAAGGTCTAGGATTGAGACCAATTGGTGGAGATACAGAGCCACTGGTTCTAAATTTGTCAGGTACAAGGATGCTGTGGGGTTGCTTTCAGAAGTAAAGAGTAACATATTTGGAACTCACAGAAAATGTATATTAAGCAGGAGAGATGTGGCTCCTGGAATGCAGGTTAAGTCAGCAGACACTGAAAAAGAAAAGCATTTTCTAAATTTAAATATAGGGAAAATTTGAAGAGGGAAGAAGGTAGCCAGACAATGCAGTTGTCCTTTGGCCTCTGTTGAGTTCAACAATGAATAAAGTTAGTCCTTCCCCAAACTGTGCAGGTGGAAGTAGGCTCAGTCATTCATTCAGAAAAGATTTTTTCTTTTGAGTTATATTTTAATTATTTCTATAACCATTCTCATATTAATGATAATCTCTGTTTATGTTCAGTATTCCAGGATAATTCTTTATAGTACCTTCTTTTATTTTCAAAAGTGTGCCAATTTAAAGGATACATTATATCAGTGGTTCTCAAAGTGTAGTCTGGGGATCCCTGGAGGCTAAATACCTAGGATGCTTTTATAGGGTAAGCGAGTTCAAAATTATTTTCATAATATACTACAAAATTCTCTTCCTTTTTCATTCACATTTTCTTATGTTTTCTTTTTTTATTCTTTAATTCAATTTCATTGAATTTATATCCTTTACATTATTATGTATCCCCCATAAGTTTCCCACCACCAATTCACCTGTGAACCATCACCATTGTCCCTTGTGCTCTTTTCTCCCCTATTTTGGTCCCTTTTGCTCCCCTTCCCCTGTAGAATGTCTCTTATTTTCGGTTGCCTGCTAGTTTTTGCTTTTGTTTGATTTGTGTGCTGATTTCTTCTTCTGATTTCTCATTTGGCTCTCTTATATTGCTCCTATAAGTTATAGCATTCAATATTTTTCTTTTTCCTTCTGACTTATTTCACTGAGCATGGTCCCTTCTAGCTCCATTCATGTTGTTGCAAAGTGCATTAGTTTATCATTTTTGATTGCTGAATAATATTCCATTGTGTACATGTGCCACATCTTCTTGATCCAGTCATCAATTTTTGGACATTTGGGTTGTTTTCATATTTTAGCTATTGTGAATAGTGCTGCAATAAACATAGGTGTGCCTGTGCCCTTTTGGATTACTGTTTCAGCAAAGATTTATTTAGTACTTACTACATGTACAGTACTATTCTAATTCTGGGGATACATAAGAGAATAAAGAAACCTGTCCTTGAGTGGATCTTCCACTCAAATAAGTAGAGTCAGATAATAAGCATAATAAGTAAGGAGAGCTGTGGAGAGAAATAAAACAAAGATTGGGTGAGGAAGATTGAGAGTGTTGGGGGAATAGCTTGCAATTTTAAATAGGGTGCTCATAGTATACTGGAAATAGGGACATTGAAGTCAATTTTAAGGAAAGATCTATGGTCACCTTGCAAGTTTTGTCTTTTTTCCTAACCCTTGTTCGATTTCTCTGTATTCCACATGTAAGTGAAACCATCCAATACTTTTCCTTTTCCCTATGACTTACTTTGCTTACAACAGGGGAGGGTAGGAAAAGGAGTCAAAATAGGAGAGGGAAGAGCATAAGTGACAGGAGAGATGGATTATGGATGCTATTGTGATGACACCTGCGGGGAAAAATCAAATAATGTCCAAAAATTAACAGCAATGTAAGAAAATAATTAATAAAAAAAATAAATAAAGGAAAGAGGGAATGACCTAGGTGTCTGTTGGTGGGCAGAACACAGTAGATACCTAGCAAGATTTAGAGCAGGAATATGGTGTATTATTTGTTGGAGTTCAGAGAGACTCCTAATGGTAGACTGTGCAGGACCTTATGTGAACCATTATAAAGACCTTGATTTGTGCTCTGTGTAAAATGGGGAAACACTAGAAAATTTTGAGCAAAAAACACAAGCATGATCAATTTCATATGTGCTGGCTTTTAAGAGGATAGATATCACTGCAGTGTTAAAAAATTGCCTGCAGGGTCTTAAGATTAACTGTATAAGAACCCATTAAAATAAGTGATGTGTGAGATCATGGTTCCTTAGATGATGGTTATGGTGGTAGCAGTGATGATTAAATTTTGGATATATTTTCAAATGATTAAAATGTAGTGTGTAAAATAAACTGAAGAATGTCAGATCATTCCAATAGTTTGGAGCTCTTGGGATGATGGCATTGTCATTTGAAGTTGGCTTCAGAGTCTTGGAATCAGGAAGCAGGCAGAGACCAAATTAAAGAGGACTTTTTACCACTCCTGCCACACTGACCTATAACCACAGTCAGTAACACCTACAGATATGTGTTGGTAGAGATGAGCGTTCACTTTTGAATCTAACACAGAATAACAAGATTTAGAGGTCAGTCCTGATCCTGAGCACCTAGGTCAAGGGTGGAGGTAGAAGTAGTGTGAATAAGAATCATATAGGACAGGTGGACAAATGCATTGTGTGAGTTAAGGAGGAGACTGGACCTAGGGCAGGAGGTTATATAATCTGCTGAGAAATAGACCTTCCCAAAGGCAATTACAGAGCAACTCCTATATGCTGTGTCAAGTATAGAAGACATAATAAACAAATGGGTAGGTGTCACTTGGTAGGTCACTTTTTTTATAGGTCATTCTGGATGAGTAGCTTTTAAGAAGCAGAAAATGTATGGTGGCAAATTTACATTTTCAAGAAAGTGAGAGAAGTAGAGTGGGGTAAAATAAAAAGGAAGGCTGGGCTTGTTGAGAGAAACAGGTTAAGGTCAAATATGAAGGTCTTTCACTCAAGTTTTGTCTATGTAGATGGTAATTAAACTCATGACATGTTTTTGAGCAAGTCAGGGATGTCATCCAACCTGTTCTAGGGCATATTAGCATTTGTTTTGGTTAGATAAAAAGTAAGAAAAATATGAAACAATTTTAACATATGTTGGGATAATGTTCATCGGTAGGCTAATAGCCTGAAACTGACTAAATGTCAATGTAAGAGAAAATGGCCTTTTGAAGTAAAAATATACCTTCGATTAATGGCTAGAATAGAATAATATGCTACTTAATTCTGTATGTTAATGAAGATTCCTTTTCCACCTGAAGATATTTTTAATAAGTCTTGCTTATCTGACTTTAAATCAAAATTTGTTTCTGTATAGAAAGTTTCAAATATATACATGAAATTTAATTCTGTATATACTTGTTGCATCTCTGCTATGTGCAAGGCTCTATGTTAGGTTATACAAGTGGATAAAGAAAATCTTCTTGTGGTTCATAGTCTATTATTTAGGGGATGGGCCAAAAGATTCATGGGAGATTTATATGTGTATGTATTGCATGTATTACAAAGGGTCTGGATTTCTACTTCACTCCCCCACCCACCTTTTTACTTTTTAGGTATCAGGTATTTGAAATTTCCTGAAATTTCAAAGTAAAGAAATGTTGGTATAGATAAAATGTCTTCTTAATTCTGACAAAATCAGCTTACTTGCTTAATAAATATATATTTTTTTTTTTGCATAGACAAACTGGGGGTGCAGGCCAGGGGTGTGGGAGTGGGGGTAGTAGATGAGAGGATTCACCAGAGACAGAGTGGGGAACAGAACAGGCGGACCCACTGAAATACACTGCTGAGGGGACCAGTGGGCAAGACAGGAGAGGTCTGCTGCGCCATGTGGGAAGCTCCCTGACTGGGGATCACACTGAGCACTGAGACTTAACCACTAGGCCACCAGGGTGTCCCACAGATGTGTATATTAAATATTTATTTTTTCTTATCAGAGTATATATATTCCTTATAAAAGATATGTAAAAAAATAACGTGGTTAAGAAAATAAAATTAGATAAGTAGATGGTAGAGAGGTACATGTGCATACAAGTATGTGTGCATGCATTTCAGTACCTTCTACAGATCTCTGAAGTACAACGTTCACATCTAATAGACTTGAGCTCATACTTGAGATTATGTATAAAACAAACACATGCAATTCTCAGTAGCATGGATGGAACTAGAGGGGATCATGATCAGTGAAATAAGCCAGAAAGAAATAGAAAAATATTGAATGGTTTCACTTATAACAGGAATATAAGGGAACCAAATAAGAATGCAACATTCAGCAGGGGAAGAGGGGAGGGTGGGCTCAAGAGGGGGGAAGAGGGGAGCACAAGAGACTATGGTGATGGCTTCACAGGTGAACAGGTGATGGGTAACCTATGAGGAACACACAATAATGTACAAGATATGAATAACAAAAGTAAATAAATAAAATATTTATTAAAAAAAATTGCCTCCTGCTATTTTCACTAAGGATTTTTCCCATAATAAAATAACTGATTTCCTGTACTGATAAGCAGTAACAAAACGAAACAGGGGTTGTTGCAAACTGCCCACTCTGGCTGCAGTAATAAGGAAGTTCTTTGTCTCCAGGGAATTTGAAAACAGTAATAACAATGACTAAAAGGCAGTCTGCTTTTTATTACACCATGTGCTGGCGATTGTAAATAAGCTCCTCTCTCCAGAGTAGACCCTGCTGTATGTGTGACAGATCATTGGTACCTCCACCCATCCCTTTCTCCTCCTCCACCCCTTGATAACCAGTGCTGGTAGGATGAGAGTCTCAGGGTAATATTTCATTAGAAATGAAGAGACCCTCATAACTGTTTTTGCATAATCATTAGGCTCTCAGTAATTAGTTGACTTTGGACTCATTAAAGGCAGAAAATGTAAATGCACATTTTTCTCTCACAGACCAAAATTTTCGTTTGGAAAATATTAATTTCCTATTAATAATCACATTTTAGACCCTTTCCCATGAACTCAAACAAGTATCTTCAACAAGTAAAGAAATGTGAAGGAAAATGCATTGCCATTTGGCTAAATATCAATCCAATATGTGAACTGGAAAATCTAATAATCATGAAAGAAAAATCAGTATCTGAGTCACACTAGTTATATTCAAGCCTGCTGAAATTCTGGAGCAGTTACTGAAGGAAAAAAAAAAAAAAAAGAATCTGAGATTTGTAGTTAGGTAACCATTTTAAAAATGGGTAGAAATTGACAAGGTCCAAAAGTCTAAAGTCACTCAGCTGATTAGTAACTATCAGATAGTATTCAGACAGCTATATAGTATTTGTGCATCTTACTTCCATTCTAAGAACTTTTTTATATCGTGTTGATTTTCTCCTGTGAGCAACTATATTTGTTAAAGACATGAAAGTTGTCTATCATTTATTTAGTGCTATATCCAGGCAGTGTCCTAAGCTGTTTATATGTATCAACACATTTATAGTCACAACAGCCTCTATTACTCCCTTCCAGAGTTGAAGGACAAAGAGGTTAAATAATTTATCCTAGGATTTAGACATACAGGAAATGGCTGGACTGGTATTTGAGTCCAGGCAGTGAGCTCAGACAGAGCCTGCACATTTAACCATCAATTGTATCTGGATAGACCATCCCATGCTGGCAGTAAGCAAACCAGCTGCATTCTTACGGTATTCCTCTTGGGCAGATACTATTATATTTGATTCATGTGCTTCTAGCAGATAGAGTCCAATTCAGTAACAGTAAGCCTAGCATATTTGCGACTTTATGATGAAAGAAGCTATGCCTGCATTTGTACTTCAGTACTTTATCTCCTTCCATCTCATTCCATAGGTCCATAGAACTCCCAATCTGGTGTTATTGAATTGCATTGTTTGGATCTTTCATGGTAGCTTATTTCTTCCCCATTTTGTACATGATTATTTCTCTACCTGGGGTCTCCTTTCCCATATTCTTTACCTCATTAATTTTTAAAATCCATGTTAAAGCGTAATTGTTGGGTTGAGTAATGAATGATTAATTGCCTTGTCAGGCATTGATTAATCACCCTCTATGTTATTCTCACCTTTATACGTGTTCTCTAGTTTTAGATGAGATATATTTTCTATTCTGTCATAGGACCCAGGATTCTTTATTATTTTTTCTTTCTCTTTTTTTCAATCTAGGAATTTTGTCTTTTTAAAACTGATTTGTAAGAGTATTTATGCTGCAGATAAATCCTTTGTCAGATACATGTATTGTGAATTTCTTCAGTGGTTTACTTTTTCATCCTGATAATGATGTTTTGACAAACAAAAGTCTTAATTTTAATGCAGCTCACTTTTGTATTTGTTTTACAGTTAGAAATTTGGTGGTTTTATTGAAGAAATTCTTGCCTACCCTATCAAGAAGATATTTTCTATTTGCTTTTAAAAGTTCTATTTTATCTTTCATGTTGAGGTTTTCAGATTCTGGTTTTGATGTATGTATATGATATGAGGTTAGGATCCATCTTAATTTTCACCTGAATATCCACTTATTGAAATGATCACCCCTTCCATGCTGTATAACAGTGTCATCATCATCACTCAAGGGACCCCTTATTGAGGATGCATTTCTAGGCTGTAGTCTGTTCCAGGGATCTGTTTTCTATTCTTGTTCCAAGATCAGTGTTTTTGATAGTCTAGCTTTATAGTAGACCTCTCTATCTGACAATGGATGTCTTTCACTTTTGCTCTTCAGTATTGAATTCTTTATTTTTCTGTAGAAATGTTAGAAATCAATCCTTCCCCCCCCAAAAAAAAAAATCTGAGAAATTGATTAGGATTTCATTGCATCTACACAGTGGCTTAATTAGAACTAAATTTTATGATATTGAAGTTTCTAATCCATGAGCAAGTATATTCTACTTTATATTTATTTAGTTAGTTTCAGTGAGATTTTATAGTTTCCTGTATATCATTTTCTACATAGCATTCAATTGATTTTCTTTTCTTTTTTTTTATTATTGTTACTTATGTCTTTTACATTTTGTATTCCCCTTGGTAGCCCACCACCAATTCACCCATGATCCATCTCCATGGTCCCTTGTATTCTTTTCTATTCCATTTTGTGCCCTTATCCTCCCCTCCCCCCCCCCCAGCGCTGAGTGTCTCTCTCCTATTTGGTTTCCCTATAGTCCTGTTATAAGTAAAACCATTCGATTTTTTTCTTTTTCTTTCTGGCTTATTTCACTGAGTATGATTCCCTCTAATTCCATCCATGTCGCTGCAAATTGCATGTGTTTATTTTCTTTGAATGCTGAATAGTATCCCATTGTGTATATGTACCACATCTTTTTTTTTAATATATATTTTTTATTTATATCATTTACATTATTGTGTATTCCCTGTGGGTTACCCACCACATCTTTTTTTTTAAAGATTTATTTATGCATACAAGCTGGGGTATAGACCAGAGGCGTGGGGCAGCGAGAGGGTTCACCAGACACAGAGTGGGAGCAGAACAGGCATATCGAGGGAAATACACTGCTGAGGGGAGCCACAGGCGAGGCAGGAGAGGTCTGCTGCGCCATGTGGGGATCTCCCTAGTGGGGCGTTAAACTCGCTTCACCGTTGCCAACAGCTCCACAGAGCAGTGCCTAACCGCTGCACCACCGGGGAGGGCCCTGGTTGATTTTCTAGTTATTTATTTTTGAGTCTGTTGGAAATGTTATTTTTTTTAATTTTGTTCTATTTTTCCCTCTTTGGTAGTATATAGACAATGTCTAAAAAATAAAGATAAAATAGAACTTTTCAATGTTTTATGTTGTCTGTGGGTCCAATGACTTGTTAAATTCACTTATTAACTTATGTATTAATAATCAAACTTAATTTTTAAAATAAAACTATATGTCATAATCTGTCCAGAACATGAAGAAACAAATAAATAATCCAGATGAAACCAAATATGTATAGCATTATAGTCCTCACAGTTACATTGTGGAAAACATAGGCTTGGGAAAGTGTATGGTTAGTTTTTTCCAGTGTCTGTTCATTTTAACCTTTTTTTAAGAAAGTATTTGCTTTAATTTTTTTCAAACAATAAATATATTCTTTGAGCCAAGCATACCAACTTTTTTTTTTTTTTTTGAAGATTTTTGTTTTATTTGTACATACAAGCTGGGGTACAGGCCAGAGGCGTGGGGCGGCGAGAGGGTTCACCAGAGACAGAGCCGGGAGCAGAACAGGCAGATCAGAAATACACTGCTGAGGGGAGCAGCGGGCGAGGCAGGAGAGGTCTGCCGCACCATGTGGGAATCTCCCCCACCAGGCGTCGAACTCGCGTCACCACTGCTACAGCCGCACAGCGCAGTGCCTAACCGCTGCGCCACCGGGGAGGCCCCGTACAAACTTTTTTCTAAGTTACATTTCATTTAGTTTATTTCAGTTAACAATCTAACTTGAAAAACCATGCAGCTCATTTCTAAAATAAAAGATTGTCTTGTCAGCTGCCTTTTTATGTTTTTGTAAAAGTAGACCAATTCTGATTCAATCATCAGAGCTTTTAGGATTTATTTACATGGATTCACAGTGGCGAAATCCCTGGAGCTCAGAATCACAGATTTTCCAGAGCTTAGTTTCAGGTTAATGTTTATGTCCATACGGTTTCATTTTTAAGAGTGAGATCAAAGAAATTGAGAGCCCAAACAATTATTTCAAAATAATACTTAGTGAAATGTGACCCAAAGAATGCAGTCACCCATTACACGTGTGAAAATTCACCCCTCAACCCCAAAGTAGAAAAAGTCCCTGTTTTCCCCAGTGGCTGCTGCACAAACTGCTATAGATTGCATTAGCCTATGTAACAATGCATTCTACACATGTGATTGTATGAATGAGAAGAAACAATGATAAAAAGCATTTTTTTTAATTACACATGCTATGTGGCTTAACATTTAAAACTGGGTGGACGATCTTTATATTCCTCAAGTGGCCATTAAAAGCTTCCCGGATAAGTAAATCCCTGATGCTTTCTTCCTGATTGGGACTTTCCAGCTGAATTCTTCTAAATTTCCAGCATTTCCACTTCAAAAGCCTCATTTCAGCTACCCTCTCTTCTAATCTCTTTTTCAGAGGAGTAAAAAGACTGTGGTCCCAAGACCCGTCATGTAGTTCGCTTACTTTGAATTTTATCCCTTTAGCTTGCATTTTTGATCATTTCCCTTCCCTCCCCGGGGTCAGTCAGTGAGTCGCTTGTCTCTATCCTGCTATCATATGTTGCTACCATTCATTATTTTGGAAGTGTAATTGATGCAGAAAACTATTATTAGTTTCAATGTACAATAATATGATTCAGTGTGTGTGGACATTGCTTAATGACCCTAACAATAAGTCTAGTTACCAACTATCACCACACGGTGTCACTTTCAAATTAGCAAACTTATTTTTTACTCTTGTCACATGCTATGCATTACTTCCCTGTGGCTTATTTTATAACTGGTAATTTATTGCTACCATTCGTTATTTCTTGCTTTTACCACTTTACTTTTTTAAGAAGTAGTTTCCATCAAATGTCTGTATTTTCTTGTTTTTCTCTTCTTGCAGTGCGTGCCCCCAGTCTGACTTTCGTTTTTGTCCCTCACCTGACCTGTGTTGGCCATGGTCAGCACATACCAGTGGCTTTTTAGTAACACTCAGTTTCTTCTACCTCTCAGTGAGTTGTGTTTGCCTTTAATCATCTTCCCGTGGTTTCTTTATTTACCTCTCTTCAGCCTTTTTTTTGACCCTCTAATTCTTATTACTTAATGTTCTTTGTAACTCTCTTTCCCTCTCCTGAAAATGGGTATTTGTGGTATGTCTGGCCTTGCTTTTGTCTGCATTTTACTCCTCAGTGCAGCTTTCTGCTTCCAAACCTGTAGCTATTACTGCTTATTATAACACTGGTGTGGCCTGTCTTCTAAACACAGGCCTTTAAATCTTTACCTATGTGGTCCATAGGACTCTCAAATGCAGCATGTCTACATTTGTAGACTATGAAGCTCACTAAACTTTTTTTCCTGCCTCCTCTGTTAGAGGCATCATCACTTGCTTAGACACCAAGCCCATGATACCTTGGAGTCACATATGATTCATCCCTCTCTCATTTCCCCACCTCATGTTTTGGTTATCAGGCACTTTGGGTTTCTGCCAAGTCTTCCTCCTCCTAATTCTCTCCATTGCTACCACCCACCCATGTTCTGCACTCTACTTTGCATGATTAATTGTGAAAGTTCCTTTACCTCACCTTGCTATGTTATAATTCTGCTTTCTCCAATTTTTCTGTAATCACTTGCCAGAGTGATCACTCACCCTGTCATCCTGTTTTGATTATAAGCCTTTGTATCTTTGCATTCTGCAAGTGCCACGGAAGCACTACCCTCGTCCAGCTTCTGCTTTTCTTGATTTGGCATGCTGCTGTTTTCTTTCTCTAAATCTTGGTTTTTGTCTTTCCCTCTTCTAGAAATACTTCTCTCCCCTTCTACCTATCATATATCATTTTCATGCTTTAATGCACATCTGAATGTTACATGTACTAATTAAAAACAAAATCACAACTCTTCAGCCATCTTTGCTCAAAAAGGTGGAATTTTAGGTTATATTTCCAACATCCATAAACTAATTAAAATATCATGATTTACTAAACTGAGTTTTGTACAGAACCAATTTCTAAATTAAATCTAAGGTCATATACATGAACAAGTGATGTAGATGGAAAGTGATTATTTTACTAAAGACCTTCTAAGATTTAGCACTTAGGATTCACTTTTAATAATATTTACATGCAGAGTAGTATAAAACGAATCCCCAGAGAGTACTTTGTAGTGCATATGGATGTATAGAGGAGACCTCAATATTCATTACCATAGTCATCCTATTTGACTCCATTTTGAAGTGATCTCACATTCTAATTACTTTAAGTGTTAAAAGTGCTAAAAGTTAATTGGTTTCTTGTCACCTTATTTTAACTTGAGTCAATATGTTTTATGTTGGTGAAAGAACGGTACTCTCTAATTATTCCATGAAAGAAGCTGTTCTTTTTCATTTGGGAATTTCTGCTTGTCTGTAGAGGGTTAATTTAAGAGTGAGGAAGAAGAGTTATCTCTAGGCTCATATTAAATAGTTACTTTTAGACTACAATCACATAAATGCTGAAATATTTGTAACCAAAGAGTGCATATAACGGTGGTGTCCATTGATTAAAGTGGCTCTCTTATGTATTCCCTACCTAAAAAGAGGAAGCAGTTGATCTGTGAAGAATTTGCAAACTCTGAGTCCCATCATTGTTTTCTTAATAGAGCAGTAGTCAGGTGGTACATGTAGTCTATTTGGTTTCTAATGAATCTCTTGATTTTGTTCATAAGTAAAGTGGAGGAATATTATTTATGAACCTAATGTGTATGACTGCCATTAATGCAAAAACATGCCAAAAATTTACAAATGCATCCAGTTTATGCAGGTATGTTATATTTGAGAGCGCATACTTGGAGAGAATTTAAGTATGTGTCATCTTAGGGAACCTAACAAAAAGAACTCTACAGTATTTTGCCCTTACCCATCTGATGTTTATGTTAATATTTTTGGTTTTCACTGGAATAGAATACAGAGCCTAAAGTTTTCAGCAGGATAACAGACCTTTGGAATTTAGGATTCCAATGGACATTGGCTTTGCTTGGCTAGAAAAGTATTAGAAATAAGCAGGGTCAAACTGGTATTGTACCTTTTGAAAAGAAACCTTAGGATTTACAAATGCACGAGGCAGCTTAAAGGGCTGGTCGTGAGCATGGACAGTAGATTGGACTGAACCATTTTGAATCTCAGCTCCAACATTTGGCTGTTAATATGAGCTGGCTATGAAGCTATGTACCAAAAAAGCTATTTCATTTTAAATAGACAGTGAAAACATTGTGGGGTATGTTTTATTTTCCCAGTTTTCAAATAAAGAAACTGGGATTTTAAGAAGTTAAGTAATTTGACCAAGAGCGGCAGCAGATACATGGTAGATCCAAGACTGGAACTTAAGTCTCTGACTTATTGCCAGGGCCTTCACAAAGACCTTATTGTTGTGAGTGCTGTTATTCAGAGGGGATGTGGGAAAGCAACAACAGCAACACCCAGAATCTGGATAAGTGACAATGAGCATTACAAAGAGGTAATGATGACTGATCACTGTTAAGACTGGAGAGGACAAGTTTTGGTGTGACCGGAGCTGGTGTATTCTTGGAAAGTAAAGGGATAGATTCCAATCCATGTCAAGATCCCTTCAGTTGCTTTTTTTTTTCTTTATCATTTTAAACTTGCATAAAATTCTCTTATACCTTGTTATACATCCTTAAGAGTTGTGCATTTCTTTTTATGATATTTGTGTCTCTTTCTCTCCTCAGGTAGATGGATCAATTTGTTTTTTTAGCTTTTACTTTCACAAGTAGTTTGTGTTCCAACACAGTTCATTGCAGCAGTGAATTTCAATACACATTTACATATCAAGGCATCATATAATCTGATAATAAACAAGTGATGTTCAGGTTCTTATTTTTCACTCTGTATATTTTGTGTGTATTGTATGTTATGGTTGTTTCTGTTGAGAGGGGATTCAAGTGAGTTAGGGAAAATGGATTCTGAAGCCAATAACCAGTAAAGTACAGGTAAAATAAAAATCAGTGGTTAAAATACTGCTTCAGTTGCTTGAATCGAAAGCATGCTTATAACATGATACTTTTCCAGATCTGGCTGCCTTTTGACTATAAGCATCATCTATCTAGAATGATGCAGAGAACCAAGAAATAAACAAACTAGCCCCTAAAGTAGACAAAACAGTCATGACAAGAAAACTCTAGCTTATTGGTGGGTGAGGACGCCAGGTCCTACCCTTTATCCTTATTTTATTTTGTACACAATTTAAGTAAGCTCATGATTATAAATATTGAATTAGAATGCAATGAATAACACTGACAAGGAAAAGAAGGGTTAGCTTGACATCCTGATAGTATGAGGAAAATAATACCATCCATAAGCATTACAGCTAAGACCCTAGAATATCGTGACTGCCACTGTCAACATTTAAAATTGTCATCTTCATAAATCACATTAAATGATACCAGATTCAGATTAAATTCAGTATACTGTGCTTGAGAAATCAGGAAAAATGATTCTATATTTAATAATATTTTTCTATTTAAAAATGATAGAATAAAAGCAACAAAAGTATTTCACTACTTAAAGATGTCTAAAAAGGGCCATTTCTACAATTATAAGGAAAACTTACCTGGTTTGAGTTTAACAGGTTAGCCAAAAACCTTGGAAGGAACTTCTTTAAAAATATTGTCTTTGTTAAATAGTGAGCATAATATAGAATCGTATCTAGATTTTTAGAGGTCAAATGGAAACAAAAGAAATGAAAAATAGTATAAATATATATTTGATACCATTCTGACAGTATTTAGATAGATGTTGTCTCTGTGTTTCTCTTCTTGAGTCTTTTTTGTTTTCTTTTATTCTTTCCTAGTCAACACTGCTACATTCCTTCCCATATCATCCTCTGATCATTTAGGCTACTAACTGTCTTCCAACAGATGTGTGACAAATTCGCCAGTTAATAACTGCTGCTGTATGATGTGGCGTTAACTCAACATGTGACCTAGTAGGGAGGAAAAAAAAAAAAAACATAACATCTGGATAGTAGGGAAACTACAGATGGGAAACAACTATAGGTACTATGATTTATCTAAAGCAATAGTGATTTTTTTTTTGCTGATAATGAAGCCTTGATTGCTTTGTTTTTATTCTGTAGTTTAAAATGTTAACAGTAAAGCCCTTCAATGAGGTTAACATTTGTGGCATTTACTTATACATTATTTTATTCTCTGCAAATCAAATGTAGAGACAATGGATTCAAAATTTGCTTAGACTTTTTGACAGAAATTCTAATACCAATTAAATGGATGTCTGGAAAGAGACCAGAGAACACAAAAACCTAATTGTTAAGTTAGCTGTCAATTTCAGGTGAACGTGTTTAAGCTTTTGTTTAGTAGATTTAGATTCTGGAATTTCTTAGTCACTCTCTTTGTCTGGACTAGTAGGATAATGTGTCAGTAAAAAAGAAATGTAAGTAACACTAAGATACCTAGCAGAAAAAGAATTAGCAGATCGCATGTTAGTTCACAGCCAGCATTGCTTTTGGCAAGCAGGTAGGGGACAGAGCTGTATAAAATAGGAAAAGTGCCTGAACTATTTTCCTAATCATCAACCTTATAGTAAAATCAAGTAGGTCAATAAATTATTGGGGCTAAAGAGAAGTCCAGAATGAGGAAAATATCTGAATTATTACACATTTTTTTCTGGCATCCAAAATTCTAAAACCCATGTTATCACTTAGATAGCTTGGTTATATAGGGCTCACACATTTTCTCTTTACTTTTTCTACTCAAGTTGGCCTTTTTTAGAGTGGTTAATGTTATTTTCTTCCTTCCCTTTTTGGGTCCTTAGCTAAAATTTTTGGCTTACATAGGATTTTCAAAGATTCAACATAGTTTTATCTATCCTTTGAGAATTATTGCCTGAGATGTGCAAGAAGCTACTGGCGTACTCTACCTGCCCATTACTGCTCTTTATGTTCTCCTCCCATGCTATACTAGTGCAGAAAAGGTTCTTGCCAGGCCCAAAGCTGTACAGGAATAACAGGATTCCTAGGGAGACTCCTCACTAGCTCTTCTTGCCTGGTGGCAGTATCATGACACTCTGCAGGGACTCAGACATGGAGAGCTACTGTTTGTCATTCATTTGTTACTTGTGGAAAATTGGGGTGAAGACCAGAGAGAAAAAGGCACTGACTGTCAGCATCAGTTCATGAATCTTTGTCTTCTAAACATACCTACATGAGTGTCCCATATACCCTAAGCATAGTACTTACCCAACCGATCTCCTTTTCTCTACTTTAAGATGGATATAGAATTTATATTGTTTCAATAGGATACTGCTATCACCATCTAACCATGTGTTCAAAATAGTAACCTTGAAATCATTTAACTCCTTCCTTTCCCACATGCCTTCTCCTAGCTCCATCCAAATTTCTATTAAGACATGCTGAATCTATCACCAACATATGTGAAATTGGTTCTGTCTGCTCTGTTTCCAATGCTACCTGCTCTACTTCAAGCTTATTATTATTATTATTATTATTATTATTATTATTATTATTATTGGAACCTCTTATCTCTGTTCTTTTGCAGTTGACTTGTGTGTTTGATGCATAGTTTATTTAGACAACTGTAAGATGCAGTATCATTTAAAATGGACTAAGATTTTAGCAGTATGCTCAGTTGAGATGGAAAATATAATTATGTACATGAAGTTGTCAATGTAATTATTATAGTATCATCAGCTTCATGCTGAGACTTTCCAGCTTTCGGTATCTTTGTATACACACAAGGCACAACATTGAAACCAAGAGCAAAGAATTTACCTATCTTTAGATCATTGCCTTTTGGTGGGGTGGCGTCATGGGAGGAGAGTAAAATACCCCCAACCTCATTTCACACCTTTCACCCTTTCAGAATCTCTGAGTCCCAAACAGCTCATTCTCCCTGTCCCCATAGGATCACCATGTGTAATGAAAGCTTTTACTTAATCAGAGTGTACTATTCTTGAAGAATATTGAGGATATAAAAATGAGAGTATTATTGAAGAAGTAAATCAGCAATCTATATGATTTCTATTTCATATTTCAAAAATACCAAAAATAAAATACCATTTATATTGTTTAATATACAACAAAACATTTATTATTTTAGTGCCACAGAGCCTGTCTTTGTTGTTATGCAAATATTAATGAACTGAGGGGAAAAGAAGGGGGCATGTCGATGACATATATGAATATTTTTACAAATATATATACATTAATACATATGACAAAGTGCTTGACTTGTGAAAGCTAAGTTGGATTCACTGTACATTTGTGCCTAAATTTGTGCCTCAAATAAGGTGATTTAATTTTTTAAATTTATTTATTTATGCATGCAAGCTGGGATTTGGCCAGAAGTGTGTGTGGGAGTGGGTGGGGGTGAGAGGATTCATCAGAGACAGAGTGGGGAGGAAAACAGGCAAATTGACTGAAATACACTGCTGAGGGGAGTAGCGGGCGAGGCAGGAGAGTTCTGCTGCACCATGTGGGAATCTCCCTGGCCAGGGATCGAACTTGCGCTGCAGTGGGTACAGATAGCTTAATAAACTGAGATTTAACCCATTGTGCCACCAAGGAGGCCCTCAAATCAGGTGCTTTAATAAGAAAACAAAAGATGCCAAAATCTGATGAGATGGTAAACCACCCTGTTCTACTTAACATGAATGACTGGGAAATATGGATGTAAGACCACATTTTTTATCCACATGTGCAACCACAAAATAATATCAGACACTTGTATCATCAACAATAAAAGCAACTCTAATTGGGTATTCAGACATTAAAGAACAATCATAGGTCAGAATTTAAAATTTTTCAATAGGGGCCTCCCTGGTGGCTCAGCGGTTGAGCGCTGCGCTGTGGAGCTGTCGGCAGCACGCAATGAGAGTTCGACGCCCAACCAGGGAGAATCCCACATGGTGTGGCAGACCTCTCCTGCCTCGCCCGCTGCTCCCCTCAGCAGTGTATTTCTGATCTGCCTGTTCTGCTCCCTACTCTGTCTCTGGTGAACCCTCTCGCCGCCCCACACCTCTGGCCTGTAACCCCAGCTTGTATGTATAAATAAATAAATCTTTAAAAAAATAAAATAAATAAAATTTTTCAATAGAACATGCATATTCTTTGACACTAGTCAAATTTACTGAGTTGTTAGCTACAAAGGCAATTGATGATACACATGTGGAAGGAACTGGAAATCTGTCTATTTAGACAAATCAGAATTCTCAAATAGTCAGAAAGCAAAAAGCTTGAAGGTTTAATATGACAAATGTCTCCATATACAACTTCTATTATCAATCCTGCACTTTAGACTGTTGCCTTAAGATCTGCTATACTCCCTTCCTCCTCACCCTTAATGCATCTGTTGGATTTGCCTCAGCTGGAAAAAATAGTGGGGCTGGAGAATTTGATAAATTCCTAGTTCAATATAAAATTTTAGAAAGAAAATTGTCACATTTACATATATCACATTTATAATGTTCCTCACCATTATAAAAAGTTGCATATTGCTGTCCTCTTGAACCAAATGTGATAAATGCCTGTGTTAATATGGCAAAAAAGTGAGTTTTGTACCATGAAAACATTATGTTAAAGAATTTCCTGCCTTGTGAAAGAATATATAACATAATGCATACTTACTGAAAGAAGCTTTTTAAAATGTTATGGTGACACAATATTACCACAATATAGAAAGTTAATTGAATAGCAAGTAGTTTCTTATAAAAAATAACTTTGCTTCCTTTATTCATTCTTTTAATATAGAAAAATAAAAGAAATAATCATTGCTGGTTCAAGTTATGTTGTTGAGGTACTGTGTTCTACCTTGCAATGACTTTGAAGAGAAGTCAGTATTTTACATTCAGATAATTTTTATTAACTCATTTATAAAGAAGTAATTTAAAGTAATTAAGCACTTTAACTCTGACGGGTTGATGTTGTTTAGTGACGGGTGTGTCATAGGTATGGCAAATAGCTAATTTGACAGACTGTATTTTGCAACAAGAGACCATTCTCTGCTTCCTTTCAAATTTTTAGAGGTTATCTCTCTTCTGATCCATAGCTCTTTCTTATTTAGGAAAGATATGAACTGACTATATTTTCATTCATATCAGAATTTCCTACCACTTGTCTCAGTCTCCTTCAGCACAGTTGTTTATTTTATTTTATTTATTTTTTTTAATATTTTTATTTGTTTATATATACAGCTGGGGTACAGGCCAGAGGTGTGGGGTGGTGAGAGGCTTCACCAGAGACAGAGTGGGGAGCAGAACAGGCAGATCAGAAATACACCGCTGAGGGGAGCAGTGGGCGAGACAGGAGAGGTCTGCCGCACCATATGGGATTCTCCCCGGCCGGGCGTCGAATTGGCATCGCTGCTGCTGACAGCTCCACAGCCCAGCGCTTAACCGCTGTGCCACCAGGGAGGCCCAGCACAGTTGTTTATTTCATCTAACTCATAGCAAAAGGAATGCCTTATTGGGTTGAACATTTTTTCCTACATGTCTGTGTTTTATTTCTGACATTGCCATCACATTACATGTTGTGAGATAGCAGAGTCATTGTGTTCCATGATGTTGACCACAGAAATGGAAAGTTGTGTCTCCAAGCCTCCCCATCTCCTATTTTTGAGGTATTTGTGAATCTGTAAATCAGGAATTCACATTTAGTAATTCAGGATCATATTTCCATGGTTTTGACTATACCTACTTCCAGAGGTAGATACTTCACAAGTTCAAGTCCAATATAGAGTTTCCTCTTTTCTGGGAATTCCTTAGAGGAGATATCAACATCTTTCATTATTTCATTCTTCATCTCTCTTGTGATCTTATTCTCTTATTCTTTCTCTAAATACTAATCAATTTGTTTTAGTATTGGAGAAGCAATACATGCCATTTTAGTTACCTTGTTTTTGACAATATCCAGTCTTAAGAAAAAAGGATTATAAAATTCTAAGAAAACTTCCTTTATGTTGTATGAGTCATGGTCTTTTCATTTTATTTCTAGTACTCTACTAGTGAGTCCAACATTTTATATCCATGTGACTTATTATTCAGTCAGATAGAAATCAGTCTCATTAAGACTTTTTAAAAAAAGAGTGCTGGTTACTGTGTTTAGTTCTCTAAGCACAAGAAATTTGAGGGGCTCTTTATTTTCAACCTTTAGGAATAAAGCAAAATGACTGAATTTCCAATATGTAAGTTTAAATGTATATGGTTTATTGTCACAAATATTTAAAACAAATGAAGTTTGATCATTGTAAAGGATGGAACTAATCATGATAATATTAGTATAAGAGTTAGAAGATAATAAAAATAACTTGAAATAATTGTGGTGACTATTGTTACATTTTCCTATGTATATATTCCTTTATATTTCAGTAATGGGTTTATATCATACATAGTGCTTTGAACCTGGCTTATTTTCACCATGCTTTTCCATTATATAGATGTACCATGGTTGTAATCCCTAGAATTTATTAGGTATTAATGTTGATTACAAATGCCTATCAATTTTAGAGTGTGGGGGACAATACATCCATCTCTCCATTTGAATAATATATCCCCTTAGGATATATCTGAGAATTGGTTTGGTGTGGTAAAGGTGTATGGTTGTACCTATTAACTGTCACCCAAGAAAACAGTCTCAACTTAAAATATCAATTTATGGATCACTCAGACAGAAAAAAAAGTCTCATTAAGAGAATTTTTCAGGATGTGCTGGTTACTATGTTGTTATCTCTATGTACAAGAATCTCAAGGGGCTCTTAAGTGTAGCATTCAGGACTAAAGCAAAACTCTGTGTTCAGAATGATCAAATTCCAAGTATGGTACTCACATGAAATCCTGCTGAGATGCCATGCGTGTTCCTATTTGGCTCACCACCTGCCATCACTGACTATTGTCAATCACTTGATTTTTGGTTTTTTGGTTTTTTTTTTTTGACAATATGATAGGTAAAGCATAGTAGTTTAATTGCAACCCTCTGTTATTGAGGTCTTAGACATCTTCTCATGTTTATTGGCCATATAAATTGGTTTTAATTATTTTTCTGTTGGAGTGTTAGTCTTTGTTTTCTCATATCCTAACTCCATTAATGTAATATATCGTTTTTTCTTAAGTGCTCGAAAGCCATCTTTATCAAAAAACTTACCTTGAGTATGCTTTTTTACTCCTTAATTTTCCCCCCTTCCACTCTATTGTCCCATTTTTATATGCTATTAGCATACTATTTTATTGTCTCATAATAATATACTTTCCAGTACCATTTTCTCAGAATTTTTCTATATATTCTCTCTTCATATTCACATATATTATAATCATTGCTTTATATACTTTTATATCATGCATAATAGAGTAGGTTCTAATGTCACTTCCCATCCTCTCTACACTAGGGAATTAGTGTCAACACTTACAGTATATGGAGGAGTTCTTTATCAGGTTGAAAAACATCCTTTGTACTCCAGATTGTTATTAACCCAACCCATTTGGCCAAAATGTTTGCTTCTTATTTTAAGTCTTCTATGACTAATCACATGTAATTTAAACTCTTTATTTACATCTTGTTCAGTGTTTAATTGGTAAGTAATGAGTCAGTGTTCTGAAAATATTATAATTGAAAGACTGTACTTCTTTTCTAAAATCCTCTACAAAGTAGTTGGTCTTCTTAGATATTTTATTGGGTTAGGTAGTAGAGATCAGTAAGTATACCCATATTCAGGCAGTAATCAGCAAACTCACCAGAGCAAACAAAACTTGCTTCAAAGTTTTGAAAGAAAGTTTTGCTTTCAAATAATTATCCTCTGAAAGTTCTATGATACTGTATTGAGTGAATTTACAGATACTATTAGATATCTAAAAGTAATATTTTCCAAATGTTAAATTTGTTCTAATCTAGATTATTGCCTCCCCACTCCTTTCATGTACCATGCCCCCACCCCTTGCCCCTGTTTAAAAACTTTGCACTGTGCTTGACAGAGAATGAGATCTCACTATGTATTTTTAAAATAAAAACATAAAAAGATGGATATCACCTCACCTCTGCCCACCCCAGTTTTTAGCCTTTGTTCCATGGGTGGGCCAGAGATCTGGACACAGGGATTGAATCAGTAGATGTCATTAGCACTAGAGCTTTGAGGCCCAGAAATGGTAAGAAGCAGAGTTCTGACAACAAGAACCTCACACAAGTCAAGGTGGGAGAGTGGGAGTGGGTGGCAGAAATCAAGAATGTTAGTGGAGAAGCCAAACAAAGGGAAACAAAGAAAATGTACATCCAGGGGCACAAACAAAGAGGAAAAAGAGAGACAGAGAGAGGGGCAAGAAAAAAGAGAAGAGAAAAATAGGAGAGCAGCAGTGAGAAGAGGGGAGATTAATAGCCTGCCAAGACAAGGAAGGGCATTCTGGCAGGGCATGGAAATGATCCCAGAGGCAGTTGCCATGGGGTTAAGGCAACAGTGGAGTAGATAGATAGGAGGAGTAGCTGCAGGCCAACCGCTAATGTCATGCTTCTCTACTCTATTTCTGCTCTTGATGAGAGGGAAGGGTGAAAGAAGATTGTGGGGTAGCGAGGAAGCTCTATTTCCTGCAGAGAAAGGACTGTGGAGCAGTTTGAAGCCACTGTTGTCTCCAGCTGTGCATCTCGTGGTAGTTTTCCTATTGATCAGGTACCAGGAAACTGCTTCTCAGGAAGCAGGACCCTCCCTTGTTCCAATATGAAGTGCTCAGTGTATGTGTGATGTACTGAAAGGACTTAAGTTAACAATCTGAAAGTTTTAATTGACAATTCTATTCTGTCTCTATGGAGAAATAGAATTTTCAAAGGATCGTGAAATATAGAATGTCTGGTTCGATTTAGAAATTTGCTAGGTGTTTATAATATTCAGAGCAGCTAACAGTACCAGAAGCTGTGATGAATAACACCACATAGGTAACGTACTTGGACTGAATTGAGCTGATGCTTCCTTATCTACTTTATCTAATTTTATCATCTAAATATAAGAGAAAATTCATTCAGATTTAGGACTTAATCTAGTATACTATATAGTTAAGGCAAGACAAGTTACTGACTATCCTCATAGTTAATAGGTGATATTAAAAATATGCTGATTAGCCTTATAAAGAGTATTGCTAAGAATTACTTTAAATACTTGTAAAGTAGTGTGGCTAAATAACACCGTGCTAAAAAGCCCACTGACAGGTCCAGCAGATATTATACAATCTCTTCCATTCAGTATATATTTGTGAGACTTTTTTGGTACACATTCTTTCCTGTATTAAAATTCATTCTGTTTTATGAAGTGGCCATTTCCATTTTATCCTATTATTGTAATGGGTTTAGAGTGAACAAAACCATCTGACATAAACCTCATTACAGTTTATGGAGAAAGCCTGCTTTTTAATATGAACTGCATATCTGTTTTCACCCTGTGCCTTTTCCTGAATGCTTACTAATATGAATAAAGACAAAAACAAATTTTAGAAATATATTCCAGCTTTTTTGTTGTGTCTTTAGTGTGACAAAGCCACTATCTGGATTAGTCTCATTATATTTTTAATTAAACTAGAAAATATTATTTCTACAGTCGCTTTACTCAAATGGTAATTTTTCTTAAATTGTATAATTTTATTTACTGATCTCAATTGTTTAGAAATGTTACCTTTGGAAAACAATCAAATGATTCCAAAGCATTGTTATATATTGCTAAAATATAAAAGTAAACAATTTTCAGTATGGCTAACATATTTGAGTAATGTTAGTAACCGTTCTCATAAACTTAAAGCTGTAGCTTTTCAGTTCCTTATTCTCTTCACTCTGTTATCACCTGTGCTTTTAACTTCTGTACTAAACATCTCATTAGCTTGCAACATAAGGAGCCTCCTGATAGCATGAGACCAAGGAAGTAGAAGAGAAATCTTAGTAATATTTGCGTAGGGAATGTTTTATGAAGTGTTTTTTAGCAGGCACATAGAATTTTAAGACCTTGAAGATAACCTCAAGGGTCAGAATTGATCCAATTTATACCTCTCTTCAATGTATGAATTTATTCTATCATATGTAAGATTATAGTTAAACGCTGTACTGTTGACCAGATTTCAGAGAATGTGTTCCGACTCAAGGGAATTTTAGTTTCTAATGTTAACACATTTTTTAAGGTCGATGGATAAGTGACCTAATTCCATAAATGTTTTTATAACACATTAGCTTCGGTAAGTTGTCATGTGATTTTATTGACAAAACATGATGTAGAACCCATTATAAAACAAAATCCACTCCACAGACTGAACAAAGTAGAACCATTTTTTTTTTTTTTTTTTTTTTTTTTTTTTTTTT
>PVIJ01011205.1:0-55888 GCA_004024925.1 Scalopus aquaticus | reverse complement strand
GGAGGAGGAGGGAGGAGGAGGGAGGGAGAGAAGAGAGGGAAGAAGGAGGAGGGAGTGGGAGGAGGGAGGGACAGGGAAGAGGGAGGTGGAGGGGAGGGGAAGGAGGAGAGGGGCAGGGGTGTGCGAAGCAGGAATAGGCAGGATGGAGGTGAGAGGGAGGAGGGAGAGGGAAGAAAGAAGAGTGAAGGAGGAGGAGTAAGGTGGGGTAGAAGGAGGAGGGAGGCGTGGGGAGGAGGACAAAGGAGGAGGGAAGAAGGAGAGGGAGCACGGAGGAGGGAAGGAAGCAGGAGGACACAGGGGAAAGGTTGAGGAGGGAAGGGAGGATGGTGGAGGGAGAGTGATAGATGAAGAGGCAGGAGGGTGGGGGAAGATGGAGGAGGGAAGTAGAGGGAGGATGGATTTGGGAGGGAGGAGGAGGGGGTCGGGAGGGAGGAGGAGGAGTGAGAGGGATGGAGGAGGAAGGAGGAGGAGGAAGGATGATGGAGGGGGCAGGAGAAGGGAGTGAGGAGGAGGGATGGGAAGAAGAGGGAGGGAGGAGGTGGTGGGGAGGAGGACGGAGGAGGGAGCAGGGCGAGGGTTTTCTGTAATGAGAGGCCACGAAGTGGACCGCTGCTCCCTGCATGGGCAGCGCCCCAGGTCAGAGGCTGACGGCCAGTGTCAGGACCGTGCTGGCAGACAAAGGACACTCCATCTCCGAGGACAAGGGGTCACAACGGTTCTGTTTTCGGGGTACGAGGCTCCAGGCACTAATAATTGGCAGCCTCCCCGCCCCAGCCTCTGCAGATCAGAGGGCCCCTGCCCACCGTCAGGTGCCCCGCAGACCCTTTAGGCCTCAAGTCGTGCCCTGAGGGAGCGCGGCCACCAGGAGCCAGCCCCAAGCCCTCCGCCACGCCCGGCTGCGAGGCGTCCTGGGGCGCAAGCTTCCCTGTCCTGGGGCGCCACCTTCCATGAATCCTGGGGCACCACCTTCCATGCGTCCCGGGGCGCGACCTTCCCCGTCCTGGGGGGCCACCTTCCCTGTCCTGGGGCCCCACCTTCTCTGTCCTGGGGCGCCACCTTCTCTGTCCTGGGGCGCCACCTTCCGTGCGTCCCAGGGCGCGACCTTCCCTGTGCTGGGGCGCCCGCCACCTTCCCTACGTCGTAGCTCTCAGCACCGAGGCTGCCAGGTCCCCTGCACCCAGCCTCAGGGAAAGGGGTGCAGCGGCGGCCCCAGCTGGGGTTCCTGCCCCAAGCCCCCGGGTGTGGAGGAGGCCCGGATACAGCGAACCCTCTTTTTACAGACCCTCAGCACAGGCTCAGACCCTTGGGGAACAAGGTGCCTTCTCGGAAGGAGCGCGCTGGCCTCCATCTGCGCATGCGCAGCGATCTGTCCGGGAGGTGCCCCCCCCCTCCACGCAGCGCCGAAGCCCACCCAGCCATTCCTCGGGTTCTTCCCCGGGCCCCTGCTGTGGGGGACACTGTGGGGGGCGCTCAGCCGTGAGGCCCAGTGTCCCCGAGAAGGGGCTCACCTGCTTCGGTGTCCCGCCGAATCCGGGGCCACGGGACGCCCGGCCGCGTCTCCCCAGGTCCTGGCGCGCGGCGCCCCGTCTCTCAACGGTTGCCAGGGTGGTCGGCTGGCGCCTGCCCGGGGTGTTATAACACGCGCGCCCTTTTCGAGGTGGGTTTTACGTGGAAAAACAAGAAACTATCGTGGACTTAAATTAAGAAAGCGCCATTTGAGATGTACGTGCAGGAAGGGACGTTCGTCCCCACACAGCGGTGAGGGCGGCTGGAAGGACGCGAAGCCTCTGACCCGGTGCCCTCGTTCCTCAGTCACCCGCCCCCGCGGGGCATGCTGACCCAGCCTTGCCCCAGCCCCGGGCTCCAGGTCATGGGTCTGGGGTCAAGCCTTCTCTCCTCCCCAGTGCCCAGCCCGCCCCTAGCCCGCATGTTTTTCACAGTCTGAGCTTTGCTTTTGCAGTGTTTTGCATCTTTGATCTTTCCTGCTTTCCTCAGAAGACAGCGACCTCAGAGGCACCGGCTCCCGAGGTCAGTCCCAGCCCTGCCTGGGTAACCTCTGATCTGAGTCTTCTGAGGTCCTGTTCCCCCCTCCACCTCCCCCTCTGCTGTGGGAGCCTTTCAACCCCCCTCCCAGGGCTTATCCGCAGATTGAAGGTTTATCTCTGAGTTGTGGAATGAGAGGTTTATCTCCCGGTACTGGAATTTCAGGCATCAGCAAGCAGGAGGCGAGGGCCAGTCCAGACAGCGTCTGAACCTCCGCCACCCCCACCCATAGCTGTAACCCTGCAGGCAGTGGGGGAGCTTGGCAGCTGGGGTCCCACTCCTGTCTCCCCAGGCTCATCTTCCTCTCCCCTCCACTTCATCCCCTCTGGAAAGTTTTGCCAACAAAGCAGGTTGGGTGTGGAATCCCAAATCCAGGGCTTCTCCTCTGCATCTCGACATCTTATCTCGTTGCGGGGGTCAGGAAGAGGGTGCTGTGTGGCTCCAGCTCAGGTAGTAAGTTCATGACTTTCCGAACGAGATACTATAAAATCCCAAGGATGCCAAAGGGTAAGCCGCCCTCATCGCCTTTGCTCCTCATTCCCCTCAGCCCTCCCATTACATTTCTGCCAGGAACGTGCATAGTTCTAGATATTCCACATGTCTCCAAACAGATGCATCTTGTTTATTTATGCCCCAGTCACTAGCTTGACTTATTTTTTAGCTAATCATTTTGGCTCATAATTAAGTTCTCCACAGTGGAATGGAGCCCTGCTCCACTGCCTCCCGCCTTTCTGCAGGCTGGGATATGTACTTGATGGCTGGAACTTGAGCAGCTTTTTTGGGCCATGGGACAACCCACTCGGGATGGCAGAACAAGAGGTGCAGAAAGCAGGTCCAGAGTCTCCTGGGGCTGCTTCGCAAGCCACAACCTCCAACATCTGTGTGTTCAGCTCTAAGCCAAAGGCTTTTCCTTTATGGGACCCTACACTGTCGCTTGGTTAACCTGCATCCTATTAACAGCATCTCTGTGGTAAAACAGTATGTGCTGTGTCTACCTGAGGCTTCAAACCCTGGCCACTCTATCCTTAGGACAAATGGCCACGGTGGACTCCCAGCAGGCAGACTCTCTGGGTTTGTACCCCAAGGTAGCTGTGGGGAGCACGTCACCATGCTAGTTTGTCTCTGATGGTCTGAGTTGGACTTTGCTCCAGGAGCCAGCAGTGCTTCCCCTACTGTCCCTATCAGGTCCCTGGGTTCATGGATTTGGTGGGTGGAACAGCAAAGAGGTGGTGACTGAGAAATAAAACTCAAGTGAGTACTAAAGAGGCGTTTGGAGAGTCCCATCTACACCGGCATCTTACCTGTGTCCGAGCCAGAATGTCCTCCGGAAGGTCAGAGCCAGTTCCCACGCAGGGGTCTTCACGTATTTCTTAGAATACCATTACTGGGATTAACTGGAAAAGAAAGCGCCTGATTTTAACTCAGTGGAAAGAGAAGCCTGAGTCGCAGCACAGTCCGCAGGCCAGGGGGTGGACGCAGAGTCCAGCAATGAGCTGCGGACACAACCAGTAGGGGGCAGTGTCAGCCAACTTTTCCTTTTAGAAAAATTTCATCTGCTGATTGAAGCTTGCTGAGCCACTTCTGCCTTTTTAAAAATTTCTAAAGAAGCGAGTGTGTGTTTCACTATATTGCATGTGCTAAACTGTCAAAATAAAAGATCTTTGAGTGGAGACTACATCGACAGTAACTCGAGGGCCAAGTACTCTGAGTGCTAAGGTGCTGTCTCTGTGAACTGGATGGGGGTTGGCTGGGGGTGGGTTGGGGGGGTGCTGTAGTCCTGCCCTTCACCTGGTGCATTTGGATCTGGCGTCTTCTTTGTTTTTTTTTTTTTTTTTTCAAATATTTTCCACACACGCCCATACCTCACGTGCCTGAGTGATTTAATATTGCCAGTTCAGTAATTGGAGACTTTCTATAATTTTTTAAAAAGATTTATTTATTTATGCATACAAACTGGGGTACAGACCAGAGTGTGGGGCGGCGAGAGGGTTCACCAGAGACAGAGTGGGGAGCAGAACAGGCAGAGCGATGGAAACACCCTGCTGAGGGGAGCAGAGGGGAGACAGGAGAGGTCTGCTGAGCTCTGTGGGAATCTCCCCAGCCGGGAGTCGAACTCGCGTCACAGCTGAGCTGCTGACAGCTCCACAGCTCAGCACTTAGCTGGGGAGGCCCAGAGCTGGCGTCTTTAGGGAGACAATTAAGGTCAAACAAGATGGGGGGGGGAGCCTGAGCTATCAGGACTGGTAAGCCTGGAACTGTCTCCCTCCTTCCTTATAGGGTGGGCTGTGCAGGGCAGGCTGTGTGGCCTGAGTTCGATCCCCAGCCAGGGAGCTTCCCACAGGGCACAGCAGACCCCTTCTGCCTCCCCGCTGCTCCCCTCAGAAGTGTGTTTCAGTGGCTCCGCCTGTTCTGCTCCCCACTCTGTCTCTGGGGAGTCCTCCCACAACCCCACACCTCTGGCCTAGACCCCAGTTCTTCTAATAAAAGTAAAATTTAAAAATAAATAGTGTCATTAAAAAAGAAAGACCCAAAGACTAGACAGAAGTAGGTGAGGTTGTAAATAATAACTCATCCCAGGTGTTGGAATTCATGATTCCTATCTTTTTCTTCTCATAATCTGTATTTCTCACAATCTTCAAGAATTATCTACAAAGAAATTTAAAAACTACTTTTCCCCAAAAGTTTAACTAAAAAAAAAAAAAAGAAATGAGTGGGAATAATGTTGAAATCACTAACAGCCGTGGTAGGAAAATACAGCAGTTGTACCTATCCTGAAAGTTTAGGCTTTGCATTTGCACAATTTGTAAGAAAAATCTCTTTTCTTAGAGGTTTCATTTCATCCTGCTAAAATAATTCTCTACTTGTAAGCTATCTCTGCCCCAGTCTTTGTTTTATATTTACAAATGAATGAGCTGCTCTAGTTTGGAGACAGCTAAGAATAATGTCCACAAATGATATCGTCACACATTTAGCACATTCACACCCATACAAAGTTGGCATGTAGCATGTCCCAGGAGACCTCCAGAAAATGCCCAAGGGACCCCAGGACTCCTATGGACACGGTTTGGGGAACCCCATTTAAAATACGTACGCCTGTTTTTTTTAGAACTATCAGTATCTCCGCTAGAAGTTCTGGACTTCATCTAAACAGACTCTTTTAACACAAGGGGCCACAGAGATGGATCATGGGTGAATTGGTGGTGGGTTACCCAAGGGGAATACAAAATGTAAAAGATATAAATTACAATAAAAATATAAATATTTAAAAAAGCAGACTCTTTTACTCATGGGCAGCTACAGGGTCAGTTAATTCTGTAGCTGAGAAGTCCTGGGGATTTCCTCCTTCCCATCTGCTATACCTGACATGTGGGAGCTTTCCTCATGCTCAAAAGGTGGCTGCAGCAGCGCCGTACATCACCTTTCACTCCCACAGGGTCACAGCTTAAACCTGGAAGAGAAAATAAGGACAGAAGCTCATCTTCCATCCCCCAGATGGAGTTAAACTATCCCAGTAGTCCCACACCATTTAGATTCCATCTTAGAAGACTAGAAATTGCAACGTTTGCTTATCCCAAGCCAGTCACCAGAGAGGACAGTCAGAGCCATGGTCCTCGGCAGAAACAACGGTTCCCAGAGGGCCTGCCCGCTGACTGGCATCACGTTAGACTCCTGCGGGCACCTGCCAGGCTGGCTGGGTCTTCCGCAGGCTGGTGGTGCTCCCCAGAAGGCGCCTTGGACAGTAAGCACAGAGTCCCTTGTCGAGATGAGGCCATTCCAGCAATGAGACAGGAGAGTCAGCCACTGTCCGCGCAGATCTCCAGCCCAACTGCTTAGCCGGAAACGGGGTGTAGTGGAAGGAACAGGTTTTCTGTGATCGGGGCCGATGGGTTAAGGAGTCCTGGAGCCCTCAGTGTTTTTTTCAGGCCTTTAATGTTTTCTCTGCTGCATTTGCATAGAGGCAACCAGGTACCAGGCAGGCAGGCAAGGGTTGGGAGACCGGGGAGCTGACAGGCCTCCCCGCCGCAGGCGAATCTTCACCCTTTCTGGGCTCTCTGGCGTTCTCTCGTGGGTTCTCTGCTGCACCCCGAACGGTCCTCGGCCCCCACACTCTGTTCTCTGCTGCTGTGTTGCAGCCTCCGTGACGCCGCCCTTATATGGTCGGGCCTCCAGCCCAGGTGCGCCCACTCACGCATGCCCACACCGAACGCTCACTCAGGTGCTGCCATCATGCAAGACCGAAGGGGCCAATCATCGATGCTAATGGTGGGAGGGAGGAAAATTCTGACCACTTGCATTTCGCCCACACGGGACTAGATTGTCCTCCCTCTCTTCTCTCCTCCTCAGTGAGAAGATGGAACCTGAGGGCAGCCGGGCCGCGTCTGCCCACCAGCTCCATGGTGGCCAGCCTGTCCCGCCGGCTGCATCTGAGCAAGGCAGCCCCTGCACTCAGTGGGGGGTTTGTTCCCCTGATTGTCCTTTGGTGTCTCTGAACTGGGGAGTGGGCCCAGCACCTACGAGGCTCAGTTTTCTGCAGGGACATGCGGGGGCAGCAAAGCCTTAAGAAAAACTCCAGCTGGGCCTCGCACAGGCTGTAGGTGGGAAGGATCTGGAAGCAGACTGCTCCTGCCTCGCCCGCTGCTCCCCTCAGCAGTGTGTTTCCGTCGATCTGCCTGTTCTGCTCCCCACTCTGTCTCTGGTGAACCCTCTCGCCGCCCCACGCCTCTGGCCTGCACCCCAGCTTGTATGCAAAAATAAATAAATCTTTTTTTTTTAAAAAAAAGAAAGAAATAGGGAGACTGGCCTCCCTGGTGGTGCAGGGGTTAAGTCTCAGCCTATGAAGCTGTCCGCAGCCGCTGCAGCATGAGTTCGATCCCCAGCCAGGGAGCTTCCCACAGGGCGCAGCAGACCTCTCCTGCCTCCCCGCTGCTCCCTGCAGCGGTGGACTTTGGTGTATCCACCTGTTCTGCTCCCTAATCTGTCTCTGGGGGATCCTCTCACCCCCGCACCTCTGGCTTGCACCCCAGCTCTTGTGTGCATAAATAATATTTGAAAAATAAAAGAAATAGGGAGACCTCTTCTGCCAACTGGTGCTCAACTCAGCCACAGCTTCCTATGGACAGCTGGTCAATGTGGTTTTGTGCCAGGGCGCAGGCTGCAGAGGCAGGCTCATGGTGGAGACGACCTTGCTGCAGGCAACCAGCACCTGTTCTTGCTGTACGACGCAGGTGGACAGAACAGCTTCATTTTCTCTCATTGTCACCCGCTTCTGATCATTCCCTAGAAGCCCCCAGGGATGGAGTCCTGAGGGCAGAGGCTGGCTCCCCACTGGCACTTGCTACCAGAAGTGGACTTTTTTTTTTAAGATTTATTTATTTATACATACAAGCTGGGGTACAGGCCAGAGGCGTGGGGCGGCGAGAGGGTTCACCAGAGACAGAGTGGGGAGCAGAACAGGCAGATCGACAGAAACACACTGCTGAGGGGAGCAGCGGGCAGGACAGGAGAGGTCTGCCGCACCATGCAGGAATCTCCCCGGCCGGGTGTTGAACTTGCATCGCTGCTGCCGACAGCTCCACAGCACAGCGCTCAACCGCTGTGCCACCAGGGAGGCCCAGAAATGGACTTCTTGACTGGACTCCGTGCCACGGACGATAGGCACAGGACCTGATGGGGTTCAAGGGCGTGAGGTTGGAGGCTGCAGGGACACGCAGAGACCCTGTCATTGCAAGAAACAGCCCCCGGGAAGTCAGCCCAGGACCGAGAGCCATTTCTCCAGCTTCTTCCAAAGCGGGTCCAGGAGGCCATATCTATGCTGTGCGCTGACCACGGTCACAGGCCACACTGAACCCAACCCCACAAAGCCATAGACGCTTGGGCTCCCCGACGTTAGTGGAAAGTTATTTCACTTGGGCCTTAGCCAAGAGCACAGCGCAGAACACAGCATGTGGGCCGGCTCGGTTCTGAACAGGTGTGGGCCGGGTGGCCGCAGACTGGGCAATGTCCAGGCTCTGGACACCAACATGCTGCGTGGTGCTGGGCGCAGCATGCACACGTGTGTGGGCCAGGAGACACACCTGTGCTGGGCTCGGAACACACACCTGTGAGTGCAGGGGACACAGCTGTACTAGACTCAGTGTACACACCTGCTTGAGGCTGAGGAGGGTCATTTAGTGCTCGAAAACTCTGCCATTCTGGGTTCTTCCTCAGGATAACTGAGGGAAGCACACTGAACCCCAGATTTTCCTCTGGTGGCAATGCTGGAACACCAAACCGCCAAGGCTAAGGAAGTCCACTTGTTTGCAGACGCTTTGCTTTGTTAGTGTCGCTGCCAAATAGCAGGAGTGAAACAACAACAAAAAGGGTTTAAAAATCCTGTTAATAGCCTCGGTTTTTCTATGTAAGTATTTGAGCCCAGTACGAAGATAAAAACTGGACGTCTGGTTTTTACATTTTTGCTCACCTGATTTTTAGGTCCTATTGGTTGAGAGCTGCAGCAGTGCAAGGAGAAAGCACGTTTCTAAACTGAGAGCACGAGCCTTTGCTCAGTGCTCTGCAGAGTTTGCACAAACAGCTTCCTGTTGTTTAAATTAAATTGCAAGATAAACGGAAGTTGAAGCAGTCCGAGGCTGCTGCAGGCACGTGGAGACCGGTTTTCTAAAACCGGGACTAAAATACTTGGGCTGAAAACCAGAGCTAACTTCATACCCTGCAAAGCTGCTATTTGACAAAGTGATTTTCTGAGGCGCGAATCAAGTCGGAAAGGGAACTCTGGTCGGTATGGGTTCATTTTTGCTTTCTTTCCAAGAAAGCACTTCCTGTTCTGTCTCTCAGCACCACACCACCAAGGAAAACCGATTCTTGCATCCCCGCCTCGGTTGAACCTCGTCAAAGGTGTGGCTTGTGTTCTGAGAGATTCAGAAAGAGCCGCTTTGAATCCGCAGGGAGGAAGAGGTGGTGCCTCACTGCACCCTCACCTGGTATGTCCCCGCCGAGGCCAGGCTGAAATAAACACCCGAAAACGTACCTCCCCAAGGCTGGAGTTGGGTGTAAGTACTGTTTTTTTTTAGAGGAAAAAACGCCAACTTCTCCCCCAAAAAGTCTGCCCTGGAAAGCAAGATCTTTGATTTGGGGACATGCGCTTGGAAGGAGCAGCGCCGGCCTGCGTTTGGCATCTTTGGTAACTCACGTGGCACCACCCCAAGTCCGTCCCAGCGCGCCTCCGCGCTCGTCTGGCAGCCTCGCGTGCAAGAGCCTGCGACTCCACGGTTAGGAAACCAGAGGAAATTAAAACATGGGGTCTGGCAGGGTGGGGGCAGCCGAGGCGGATCTGCTGCAGTCTCAGTGGTCGCAGGGCGAGCAGAGCCATCTGGGGTGCAGGTGGTTGGCCGAAGAGGCCCTGTGAGGATCTCCACTTGCCCGAGGGCCGCCTCCCCTGTGTTTCTCAGCCAAGGTGACACTTCCCGGGAAGCCTCGGGGCGGCCGGGACCACCTCTTGGAGCCAGCGAGCGCCCCGGGCCCCCAGCGCGGGGAGAACGTTGGGTGGGCCACGTGGACGCCGCCGGCCCCCGCACCACCCCGCGCTGCGGCGCAGGCCCCAGGGGTTCCCACAGACCTCTGGGACTCGGCGCGGAGCAGCAGGCGCGCGGCCTCCGCAGCCTCCAAGTGCCGAACCGGCTGAGCTGCGGGCCCGCCCGGACCGCGCCCGCGCGGCCCCCTCCCCGCAGGCCAGTGCAGCGGGGTCCCTGGCCCTGCGCGCCCCCCTCCCGCCACTGCGGCTGCTTGGCGGGCAGTTCAGGTGACGGCGGGGGTCCGGGAGCTCGCGCCCCTTACCGCACGGGCAGCGCCCGGCTGTGGCCCGCGGAGCTCCACCGCCCAGAAAAAGCGCTCGAGCGGGCGGGGACCCGGCCCCTCCGGCACCCGCTCCCCCAGGCCGTCCGCCAGCGGGGCAGCTGAGGGAGACCCAGGCCGGGCGCGCTGGCGGCGGGGCGAGTCCGAGTGGGGACAGGGCAGCCGCGCCGGCGCCCGGAGCTGCCAGGGTCCAGCCTCCTCGCGCCCGCGGGGGATCCCCCGCCGCGCTGCCCTGCCGCCCAAACTGCAGCCTTGCCCTTGCGGAGGGAGCGCCGGAGCGCGCGGGGTGCGGGCCCCGCAGGCAGCCGTCGAGCCTGGGGTGGCGTGCGGGGAGGAAGAATTTCCTTCCCGACGCAGGAGAGCAGGCCCGCCGGCTTCGCTGTTTCGGACCCGCGCTCCGAGAACAAGTCCCAAGCACGTGTCCCGGGAAGAGTCGGGGGAATCGAGAAGGGAGAGGGCGGAGGAGACGATGCCCGGGCCCACGAGCCTGGCGCGGGCTTTCCCAGCGAAGATCCCCGCCGGCGGCTTCAAGCCTGCGCGCGGGTGCTGGGCGCTGTTTCGCCCTGGGTCGGCTCATTCTCCCGCAGGGAGACTGCTTGAGAGCTTTACCCTTCGCCCAAACACTCCCAGGCTCCCCAAAGGATGGCGGGGTGCAGCGGGGGGCTGCAGTTTCTCACGAGGCCGCGACGAAGAGAAGCTGCAGTTTAGAACCTGAGCCTCGAACTCCGCCTCCCGGCGCCGCGGGCATTTCCCTGGGCCCTGCGGGGCGAGGGCGCAGCAGCTGGCAGCGGCTCCGAGGGGACGGCGGCCTCTCCGGGCTGCCCGCGGGGGAGTGTGGCCTGAGGATTTGCTCTTCTCACAAGCTCCCCGGGGATTCTGCTGGTGGCCGGCCCACTCCGGCCTGCCATTGCTTCTCCATTTGGCTACACCCGGCATGACCTAAAGTATCGTTCAGCTCCGCTTGGGTCCTAACCCACTCTGATTGGGTTGATTTGGGGTCACTTGGGCCCTTAAAAAAAACTCTTTAGCTGATTCTTACATGCAGTGGAGTTTGGACACAGCCCTATTTCACCCACCGCCCCCAGACCCTTTCCTGGGGAAGCGCCGCTTCTGCTACCCCCTGCTCGCGGACCAGCAGCCAGTCAGCGCAGCGCATTCCCTCGGCACCCTCCTCGAGCATATGGAATTGTAAAGGATGAGTCAGAGCCCCCCCCCTTTAAATATGCTAATGACAGTTCAGCATTGCTCATTCTGCCTGCCCCAAAGGGGTAAACAGCTGACCCCTGGCACCCCCGGTCCAGCAAGCCACCCTCACCACGGGTGGCTGCTGACTCGCAGGCCCGGCACTTCATGCAGACTCACCGCCCAGGACTGGCTGCGCTGGAACCACAGAAGAAATCTTGCTGGAGGCTGGGAGAGTGGGGAGGGGTTGCCTGGGATCGCTGGGGTACAAACCGGGTCTGGTTCTAGTCAGTGAGTCACTGAACCTGGAGAGAAGGGGTCCCCACTCGGCGGGAAGTAGAGGGGAGGAGAGGGAGGGAAGCACGTTCTCTGGGCCCTTCCAAAGGGCAACCGGAGGGCCAGAGGCCCCACCTCCCCGAGGGCACTCCAGAGGCCCCTGTTTCACCGCCTCCCTCTGGACGGGGGGCGCGGTAGAGAAGGCTGGGTCACCCCGCTACTGCTTGTAACTTCCCAGCACTTCAGCTCCCCCTCCTGGCCATTGTCGGGTAATGTCTGGAGTGTTCTCACACCCCCCTTACGCACCCCCTTCAGCGGAGTGCATCCTTGGGCTGTGCGTGCCAGGGGCATTAAGGGGAGCAAATGCCCCCTCCCCTGGTTAGGAATTTCCGAGCGCAGTCCTTAGGGCCTGCAGTGCCCCTGCTGGGGAAAGGGGACCGCCAAGCTCCAAGGCACTCCTGCGTTCCCTTCTCTGCCCTTTAGGGGCCAGCGCGAGCTCCGTGTTAAAGATTCTAAAAAGCAGCCAGGAAGCGGGGACCTGCAGATGAGCCGGTTCCCAAACCCAGAGGAGTCGGGATCCCCTGCCCAGGCCCAGGCCTGCGTCGTCCCAGACCTGGGGCGCTGTGTCCAGCGGGTTCCTCGCAGAGAGCCGGCGGGCGCTGGTCCTTGCTCCCCACCTCGGGTTCCCCGCGCCCGCCCCGCCGCGTGGCGCTCCGCTAGGGTTTCCCTCCGGGGCAGATTACTTTATGACAGGGTGTGATAAGTGGTGATTTTGTTCCTCTTTTGATGGCAGGATTGCTTTGTAAACAGAAGCGCAAGCTCGTTCCGATAGTGGTTCCGCACCAGTGCGCGGAGGCCGCCAGGCCGCGGAGCACCTGTTGGCCGGGCGGAAAGAGACGCTAGCGCGTGGAGGGGCGCGCGGAGGGGCGCGCCGAGCGGCTCGCGCTCCTGCGGCCTCCAGGGCAGTGCTTGCTTCGAGGCCTCTGGGTTTCCAAGCTTGCGCGCACCTCTTTGGTACCCTCTGCTCCAAGAACTCTTAGATAAAGGCGCGCCCTGGGGCCACAGGCCGGCCGGCTTCCCTTCTGCCCACTCCCTGGGCACCTTGGGTGGGTCTGGCTACTTTCTTCTGGGCTTTATTCCTTTACCCCAGGCCAATGGGGTGTGAGGAGGTTTCCTGGCTGGAGGAAGCTCCCTCCTCCCCTGGCCCAGGTCCCGGATAATTTAATACCCACCCCCCACACACAGAGCCCTGGTTGGGGTTAGATTCCCTCAGGTACAAAGGTGGGTAAGTGAGTCTCTGTAGGGGCGGGGTCGTGAGGGGGCCTCCGTCTCTCCCCGCAGCCCCCGACACCCCCAAGAGGCAAGCAAGGCCCAGACCACCACCCCAATAAACATCACCGGTGAGCTTGGACCTAGTGTCAGACTTAGGTCTGATGGCCAAGCGCCTTCAGGAAGCTGGAGCCCAGACCCTGGGGTGAGGAGGCCCAGTAAGTGAGAAATTGGGGGGCGTCCTGGGGTGAACGTGTGGTCAGGTGGGGTTTTACCAAACTCAGCAAAGCTTGTTCCACTGCACTTCGGAGCCAGGGAGCCAGGGGTGAGTGGAGGGCAGGCCTGTGTCCACCAGGAGGGGCCTGAAGCAAGGGTCCAGGCCCTCACGGCTGGTTTCCCCGCTGTTTCTGGGTCTGGGGGCCTGCACCGAGCCCCTCAGCTGCGCAGAGCCCTGGGTGGGGCCAGAGCAAACGGCTTGGTGGAGGGGGCGGCAGTGTGGGCAGCCACGCACTGGTCATCCTGCCCCCAGCCTGGTGGGCAAAGAGCTGTGCTCTGAGTCTGCTCTGGCAGGACAGGACTGGCTGGCTGGGGTCGGCTTGCTGGGGGGCCGAGAGGACCCTGCCTGCCCCTCCAGGCTCCCTCCCGGGGCCTCAGGCTGGCAGGGAGCTTGGGAGGAGGTGTGGGGGAGGTCCCAGTTGAGGAAGCTGCAGACTGGGCAGCAAACACACCTGGGAGACCCCCCGCTGGAGGAGTCACTGACAGGGTCCAGAGAAGGGGCTGGGGCGTTGGATGGGTCCTGGAGCTGGGGGGGAGGGGCGGGCCTGGCAGCCTCTCTGAGGGACGGCGGGGGGGCCAGGGGACGGCTGAGACTTTGCACACATCCTCCTAGCAGACGCCCCGTCCCCCACTCTTACAAAGGAGGAAGCTGAGGGCCGGCCTGCACATCCAGCGCCTGGCCCAGATCAGGAACCCGATAATGGCAAATGGCAGCTGAGTTTGGACCCAAGGGTCTCCCTCAGAAGCTAAATTCTAGCTCCTGCCCTTCCTGGGTTCATGGCGTCAGCTTCCCACACCCCACCCTTCCCGGCAGAAGCGCCCGGAAGACCCCAGGGCCCTGGCGCCCCAGGTCCAGGCTGCAAGGCCTCCCAAAGCCTGTCCTGTCCACCCAGCCCTGCACAGGCCTGCTGCGCGGGTGACCAGCCAGAGGCGCGGCACCCCGCTCCTGCACGCGCCTGCTTCCCACAGCCGCCGAGTGGCGGGGGGCCCAGTCCAGCCCCCAGCTCAGGCACCCCATGGTGCGGGCTGGGCCGGTCCGGAAACCACACTGGCTGTTGGGAGAGCACAGCGCCCCTGGCTGGAATGTGGGGGATCTGCGGACGATTCCTTCGCTTGTCTTGGACTTGGAAAAACTCGGTTTTCCCACTCTATTTCGACAGTCTGGAAAAAACCGGGAGAAGGGAGTGTGGACACTTACGGGTTAAAAACGCCACACTTTCAATTATTTAGAATTCCTGCCAGAAAAACAGAACGCCCACAAGCAAAACCCAGACTTGCTGAGCAAGGTTCTAAGGCAGGTCCAGAAAAGTTTCAGATCAGCGGGGAAGTCGGCGCCGGCCCGAGGCCGCGGCCCAGGAGCGGCTGCTGCGCGGGGACAGCCCGCGGCGCAGGGGCGCGGGCCGAGGTTTGGGTGCGGGCGCTCGTCTCTCCTCCCCGGCGCGGAGCTGACCTTTCACACACATTCGCCTGACGTGGCAGAGGCGAGGAAACCGGTTTTTTGTTCCTCCACAGACCCGCGATGGCAACCGGGGGTCCTGGGCGGTTCGGCGCGCAGGCCCGGCCCTGGGCTGGCGGGTCTCCAGGCTGCGGGAAGGAGGCCGGAGGGCCCGGCGGGGCCCGGGGCGGGGCGCCGGCCTCGCCCCCTCCCTCCCTCCACGCCAGGTGTGGTTCGCGACGGAGGTGTGCTCCTCCGAGCCCCAAATCCTGTGGCTTCCTTTAAAGCTGCCTTCTAATTAGAAGCAGCGGTGAAATCACTTGAGCGATTTTATCTGTCATGGGAAAGCAAACCCCAACCCAAGCCCCAGCACCCCCTTTCTCCTAGAAAAAGTTTTTAATGGAAAAGATAAAGAGTGGGCGCCACCGGGAGTGGGGGAGGGGCGGAGAGCGGGGAGCGCGCAAGTGCGCGGTTTGGGGCTCCCTGCCGAGGGAGGAGACTGAGCCGAGAAGCCAAAATGAAACAGAATCGCGAAGGTCTGCAGCTCCTGAGCCACACTTTGATGTCGGATCCGAGGCTGAAGCAGCCCTGGGGGTGCAGTCCTGGGTCCTCGGGCCGGTGGGGAGGCGGGGCGGGGCCGCACCGCACACAGCGGGGTGCAGGACCTCCGTGGCCGGGGCTGCGGCCGGGCCCTGCCCTCCTCCACCCCCACCTGGATGGAGGCGCTCCCAGCGCCAAAGTTGGGGGGGGGTCCTGGGAAGCGCCTGTGAATGCCCCCATTGCCCGAGACCGAAATCACACCCACTCACACCCGCCTCGCGCCCCGCGCACCCAGGCAGGCCGTGGCCACGGACTCCGGGTCTGGGGCTGACCGGGAAAGCGGGTTGGGGCTGTTGGGAAAAGCTGGAGCTGATGGTGAGATTGCCGCGGCTATAAATCCATCACTTCCCAGGTCAGCTCCGCGAGGCGCTGGGACTAGGCTGGCGGAGTGAATTCCTGGGCCAGCGCGCATGCGTCGGCAGGTAGCAACCCAGCTCTTTATGACCAGGTGAGATGCTGGTGAGCAGGTAAAAAAGGAGGATTTGCCTAAGCGATTCCAGGGAGCGGGCCGGCCGAGCGCTGCAGCCCATGCCCGGCGGGGACCCGTCGCCAGGAGCGCCGAGCCACGATGTCGATACTTGCCAAAATGGGGGACTGGCAGGTATGGGGGCTGCCCGGGCTGGGCTGAGGTGGGCGGGGGTGGCGCGGGGGAGGGGGCCGGGCCGGGGCAGGCGGAGAAAGAGGGTGGCCCAGGGCTGGAGAGCCATATCGAGGCGCGCCTTCCGCGCCCAGGAGTGTCCCCAAAAGAGAAAGCCGAGCGCGGGCGGCGGTCTGGGCGCGGGGGCCATCTGGGCCGCGGGCGGCCGGGCGCTGGGGACTGTCCGGCGCAATCTCCACAGGTGGCCCGGGGTGGGGGGGGCTCAACTTGTGGTTTGTGCTACCGCCGTCCCCCCACCCTGGCCAGAAACGGGGGTGGATGACTAATTCGGGTGGGGGAGGGCCGGGGCAGGGGTGCGGTGCACAGCGGGGAAGGAGCCCGCTCGCTCTTCTTGCCGGGGCGCCGGAGACCCCAGGGCGGTGCGTGTGGCGGGCTTCTGGTGCACCTGTCTCTCTTTGTGTCCCCTGGTTTGGGGGGCCTGGGGGTGTGGAGGCAGAAAAGAGCTCCCACTGGCCAGTCTGGGAGGAGAGCGTGTTCTTTGGGGGAATACTTAAAAGAGTTTGTACAAAGTTTAGCTTCTCACTCGGTGGGCTTCCTGAGCCACTTCTCCCCTTTTGGGGTGCGGATGGGTGCCTGGATGGGGAGAAGCTGTGTGGTGGGTGATGAGGCACACGGTCTAGAAGGTGCAGAAACCTGTAACTGCCAAACTGGGCGCTGCTAGGCCCCCCCCCCCACACCACCAGGCCAGCTGGGTCCCCACCGGCGGCGGAGAGATTGTCTCCCTGGCGCCGTCCAAGTCTCCCACATTTCCCTAAGGGAATTAGGGCGCCTCTGGCCGGGTTTGCAAGGGTCACAGACTTTGTGGCTGATTTGACCACCGTGGCAAAGAGAGGAGGGTACTTCTCGCCCAGCCAGGCGGGCCTGGTCAAGAGGATGGGCCTGCCCTTCGGGCCAGAGCCGGCGCCATCCAAAAGGGGCCTTGAGAAGAAAAGGTCAGAGTCCCTCTCCACCGCATCCCGGGCTGGGGTGGAGGGCCCTGCCATCTTCTTTTCTTTCCTCGCTGTTACAGTGAACTCTTCATTCCTGGCCCCCAGGAGGCCGCCGAGGCAGCTCCATCCCCACCTGGGATTAAAGGTGTGGTCTCAGGCTACAAATCCCACCCCAGCACTTGCCCCGTCCGGCCCTCCCTAGCCCTTTGGGCCTCAGAGTTGGCCCTTCTGTGTTCTTTTCTCTGGAGGGTGAAGGTGGGATTTTGGCAGGGGTGTCGGGTGGGAGAACTTTGCCCTCCATTCCCGGGGCGAGAGGCCATCGGCCAGGCTGGGCCTGGGCCTGGGCGCGGTAAGGATGGAGCAGTGAGAGTGTTTGCTTCCCGAGGGCTCAGGGTTTGCCGAGGGCTGACGCCCGGCTCTCTGGAGGGGCTGGAGCATCGGGCCAGAGCGGGGGAGCCCTACTGGCTTAGCCTGGAGCCCCTGGGTCCCACCGCTGAAAACAAGCACAGAGAATGGAATCTTCTGGCTCCTGGCGGCTCTTTGTTCCCTGGGTGTCTGTGTCTTTTGCAAGTGTCCTTGTTCACTCCCTCACCCCCAGGCCCCTCAACAGGCCTGGACGCCCCAACTCCTAGCTCCAAGCCTGCCGCTGTTGCCCAGGGGCCTGTGGTGGGAGCACCGGCAGGCAGTGAAGTGCCTTGTCTGGATAATGACACTCAGCGCGCGGCTCCGAGGCTTGTGGGGGCTGGGGCCTCCACCCAGCAGCCAGGGCGCCCTGAGGTGCCATCAGGTGCCCTGGGGGGACGGTGCCCCAGCCCAGCAGCCCGCAGGTGGGGGCCACCGGGCTGTGCGGGCTGGGCAGAGGATGAGGGCCTTATGCGCCCTCAATCCACGAGCAGAAAGAAAGCGAAACTCCGAGTCCCCAGAGCACCCTGGCGATGCCTGCTGCCTGCAGGCCCGCAGCTCCCACTCTCCCAGCCGGCCCAAGGCTGTGGTGCTCCCCCAGATTCCAGCCGCGGGGTACCAGGTGCAGCCGGCCAGGTGCCCCTTTCCCCTTTGCTGGGTGGAGTGTGGTGTACCGAGCAGGAGCCGGGTTCCACGGGGGCTGTGTTGTGTCCAGTTGGGGAAAGCGCGGCAGGGCCTCCTGCCTGAACGCCCCTGCTACTCTACTCTCCTTCTAGCCCTTTTGGGGGGCCTTTGGCCAACTGTCCCTGGCACGGGGATTTGCTGCGGTATTCTGGGGACCCTTCCACATCTTTGGGGGCAGTGGACCCCTCGGCCTTCCTCCACCTGTTAGGTTAGGGGCGCTGGGCTATCCAACTTCCTCTTCCCCTGCTGGGGAAGCAATGACACACCGTGGAAACATGGGGGGTCAGATCTGTGGGAAGGGCCCAGCCGGGCTCAGGGGGGGCTCACTGAAGGGCCCCAGGGGGACTGACCCCAGTTGGGGAGTTTGGGCGTTCAAGAGGGAGAAAGAGAAACTTTTTATGGACAAAATGAGAAAGTTCAGCCAGAGAAATTGATTCGCTTTATTTGGGAGGGTCACAGGACGCTTTTGTCTTTTCTTTCTTAAAATATTCGCTGAAACAGGAGGAAGAGCGGTGAAGCCCCAGCGGGGTGAGCAGGCTCTGCGACGGGGAGCCCAGACCGGGCACCGGGAGAGAGGGTGGCCCTGCCCCCGTTCCTGCCGGCTGGGCACTGCTGGTGGGGCGCCCGCCTCAGTAACATCGCCAAATCATGAAGGGCCTCTCCCTCTTTTAATTAAAAAGGGGGATCTTGGGAAAACCGGAGCAGATTAGCACAGCGAAGACTTGGTTCCCAGCGATTTATTTGGATGCACGCGTGACACAGTGGTTCTGCACCCACGGGCCGGGCCGCTGCGGGTCTGTGGGCTTCGGTCTGGTGCAGAGCACCTCCGTGGCTTGGGCGCGGCCGCCCGCATGGGTGTCGGTCCGAGCGCAAGCAAACCAGAGAGAAACCATTTAACCCCTGGAGCTGTTAGGTAGCTCTTCAGGGTACAATTTTTATTTTACACGCGGCAATTAAAGGAGCGCAAACCCCGAGCTGTTTAGCCAAATCTCCAACCAGGGGGTAAGGCTCGAAGCTAATAAAACTCCCAAGGCAGTAGGCCTGAGGTGGCAGCGCGGCAGGCAGAGGTGATCTGTTTTCGAGCAAAATCCTGGAGTGACTTCGCTGGTCTTGGGGTGGTGGTTAGACTCAGTGGTGCAAGGGATTATTTCTAATGGAACTGGACGGGCCAAAAGGACTGCGCGCTTAGTGGCGCCGGGTGTCCGAGGAGTGTTGAAAGCCGGAGCAGAGGCGGCCCGCGGCCCCTGCGCGGCGAAGGGGATCCGCGCGCGGAGGGAACGGAGAAGGGAGACGCGTGGAACTGGGTAGGGCGCCGGGACGGGGGCGCGCGGCGGGCTCCGCGGAGGTTTCGCGGGCTCACGGGCAGGCTGGCGCTCTAGGAGCGAGTTTGCGGCTCCGCGAGGCCTTTATACCTGGGTCGGAGAGGCCGGCGGCAGCTTGTGGTGCTGGCGAGCAATTGGGCTATTGTTGATATGCTAATGAGGCGATTAGGCTGTTGGTAAAGAGCTGGAAAAGGGAAAAGTTTCTGCCATTAGAGGGAGATCTCCGAGCGCACACGGGAGCTCTTCGCCTTCTCGCCTCCTCCTCACCCTCCTCCTCCTCCTCCTCCTCACCCTCCTCCTCCTCGCCCTCCTCCTCCTCCTCGCCCTCCTCCTCCTCCTCGCCCTTCTTCTCGCCCTCCTCCTCCTTTTGCCCTCCTCCTCCTCCTCCTCCTCCTCCTCGCCCTCCTCCTCCTCCTCTGCTCGCGCGGGCAGCCGGCACTTTGCGCTTACCCAGAGAGAGTAGCTCCACTCTGGTGCGAGGCAGAGGGGACCCGGTCCGTTCACGCCGATCCATGAAAATGCTTTGGAAACTGACGGATAATATCAAGTACGAGGACTGCGAGGTAAGCGCGGCGCCGGCTCCGCCAGCCTCCAGGTCGCAGGCTGAGCTCTGCCTCAGTGCTCCCCCGCCTCTGCTGGCAGCCAGCTGCGAGCTGCGGGTGGGACAAAGTTTCCGCGGCGCCGGCCCGCCTCTCGGATCCGCCCGAAGAACCAGGGAGAAGCTGGACCGGGAGGAAGTGGACGCTCCCTTTTTCCTTTGCTCCTTTGGCTCCCGGGTCCCACGTTCCCTCCTTTCCGCTCCGATTTTGGCCGTGCCTAAGAGTGGAGTGAAGACACAAGCTGGGGGTTTGAAGCAGCTCTTGGCAAGTGGGCGCATGCCTGCGGCACCCTCCTGTCTCCCCAGCGAGGTTCGGGGCCCAAGTCACCAGGAAGAGAAAGGAAAGAGAAAAAACCCTTTCTCTCCTTAACGCCCCCACTGATCTGTGACATCCCTTCTTCTCTCAGGCCGTCTTTCTCTTGCTCTCTGTGCCCCCCTCGCCCCTCACAGAAAGGGAAAGGCGCTTTCTGTTTGCAGGGGGGGTGCCCCTTCCTCTGAGCGGTGCCTCGCAGCCAGCGGTTCCGTTGGGGAGCGCGCATCCCCCACATGGCTGCGGAGCTGGCTCCAGGGCCTGCGTGTTATTCAAGAAGTTCTGAGCAACTTCTCCCTCGGAGCGACTTGGGCGGTGGTGGGGGAAGGAGGGTGCTTCTCGCGGAGAGCGGCGCCAGGGCTCCCAGCCCCGGGTTGCTTGTCGGAGGGGAGCGCGGCAGGGCTGCGGGCTGCCCGGTGCCGGGAGCCGCCAGGCCGGTAGAGCGCGCCGCCTCGGAGCCTATTGTACAACCCAGCTTCTGCGGAGCTCGGCTCGCGGAGCCGCGGCGACCGGTAGCGCAGGCCTGGGAAAGGGCCGGCCGCCGCTGCCCCAAAGGCGCTCCCAAGCCCCGCTGAAAGGAGGGGTGAGTCACGGGGGTGGGGGTGCACCGGTGATTACCTAAATAAATAGGTGGCTTCTGGCTTTTGCTATGTCTTGTCTTTTCTTCCTTTTTGGCTCTGGCGCGGGAGCATCAGTCGTGGAGATTCCTGCGGCTCAGCGGAGGGGACTTGTCTCCGCTTGAAATCAGAACCCGGGTTTCTGTGACGCTGTCTCGCGTCCTCTTCCCTGTCTCCTTTCGGTAGACTTTTAAATCTCTCTCTATTCTCGGGTCCTCCCCTTTCGCCCCCTCCCCCCATGGGGCTGGGGTGACAACCCACAGGGAATGGCGCTTCTCTGGGGGTTCCTGTCGTGCGCTGCGGGACCCCTCCTTAGACCGGTCGCTTTGTTTTCGGGACCGTGTGGGGGATTTGCGAGCAGATCGGGTGAAACTGAGCTCGTTCTCCTAGGGCCAATTGTTCCGGTCCGCGCCGGCGCTCCGGTTGGTCCGGTTCGCGGAGGCCCGAGTCCAGCTCCGGGCGCGCAGCCCTGGAGAGCGGGTGGGTACCTCAGCGCTGGGCGCCCACGGGGCCGAGATGAAAGCGCAGGACTTGCACCTCCCGAGTGGGGTCCCCCCCAGGGGCGCGTGTAAGTGTGTGCGCGCGAGCGAGGCCGGGAACGGCGAGGAAGTCAAGGGAGAGGAGAGACGGCGCCCGGGCGGTTTCAGCAACTTTGGCTGCAGTGGGCGAGCGCTCGGGCGGCATCCGGGTTTCAGAGCGGCTCGGGATTGTCTAATTACGCCGGGCTCTGCAGGGACACGCAGGAGGCGAGGTGCCGCTTGTTCTTACAACCTGGCGGGCAGGCTGGCATAGGCGGCAGCCGGCCCGCGCCGGGAGAGCCGGCCGCGTCAAGGTGCGGGGGAGGGGGAGGGCCGGGGCGGCCCAGCCAGTCCGACAGGTTTGCGCTGGGATCCCGGAGCCGGTGCCAGCGGCGCCCGAGCTGGGCCCGCGTCTCTGCGCGCCCCGGCCATCCCTCCAGAGCCCCCGCTCCGGAGCGCCCAGGGCGGGCCGGCCACTGCTGCGGAGAGTCCGGCCCGGGCGTCCGAGGGAAGCGCGGGAGGCGGCCGAGGCCAAGGTCGGCAGCGGGGCCGGTCCCGGCGGGGCGCGGGCCCATGGAGGAGCAGCGCGGCGGCGGGCCGCCGGATCGTGAGCCTCAGGCGCGGCTGCGGAGCCGAGGAGCCCGCGGCCGCGACGGGCTGGGAAGCGCCGCCCGAGCCCAGAGCCCGAAGAGCACCCGGACGCGGTCCCCGGCAGCTCCGGCCCGCGACGCGCGGCCCCCACGGCGTGCCGAGGTCTGCCCCAGCCTTTTAGGGCTGATTGTCCTCGCTCGCTTCCTCTCCCCTCCCCCTCCCCGCGCCCCTCCGGCGCGGCCCTCCCCCTCCCCCGGCCCCCCCCCTCGCGGGCTCTCCCTCCTTCCTCCCGCCCTCTCCCACTCCGGCTCCGCGCTCTCGCCTACACTTTCTTTCTCACACACGCACGCAGACACACTCTCCCACTCTGCGCTCTCGCCCCGGCCTCGCCGGCTCGCTCGCTCCCTCTTTCTCTTTCACTTTTGCCTGCCCTGCAACCTTTTAAAATGTTGCCCCTTCCCTGTGATTCGCCAGACGCCGCGCCGCGGCCCCCCGCGCGCTCGCCCGCTCGCGCCCTCGCCCGCTTTTTGTCTCCGGCGCTCGCGCTCCCCACCTCCGATTTGCTACACTGAGGCGCCGGCCCATGGACTGCAGCGAGAGCCGGCTCCGGCGCGAGGGGCCGCCCCGCTTCACGCTCGATTTCCAGGCATTCTTCCCTTATTAAGTATTCGTGTAATATTAATAGTCATGAATATCTGCTATTAGGAGCTCCAGGAACGCCGCCCGGCGCGGTTATTAGAAGCTCAAGCGAAGCCGCCGCACAGAAAAGAGGGAGACACGGATTAAGGGACACGCACGCACACACGCACACACACAGACACACACACACTTTTTTGCTTTTTTCCGTTTTTGGGGTTTTGCATTTTTAAAGGACCTTTGAAACCTAACCGCTCACGGCAGGATAGAGACCGCGGGTCGGACCAGCTGGAGGCGCCGCTCGAATCGGTGGTTCGAGTTCCGATGGACCAGAGCGGGGCTCCCGCGCGCGGGCCAGCGGCGGCGCCGTGACCGGAGTCCTGGGTGGCGCGGGGTTCGCGGCCCCTTTTGTGCGGGGGGCGCCCGGGCTCTGCGGGCTTGCTTGGTTTTTTCCACCCTGACTCGTTACCCCAGACTCTTCGCAGATGTTAGTTCACAGTTTTTCAGCTATGGTGAGTCCCACCCACACCTCTCCCTTTTCCGTGGAAATTCCGACCTGGAGACCCGGGGCGAGGCGCTCCCGAGACCTCGGGTTCCCGCGCAGGCTTCCTCGGGCACCCCCTTGCATTTGCATCTCCCTCGTCCCTCTTTCCTCTCGCTCTCTCCCATTCTTCGATCGGATGCATTACCCCGGCCCCGCCCGGGCGCGCAGCCCTACCTCGCCGCCTCTTCCCAGGGCCAGTCTCTCGCCGCCTCTGTCCCCTTCCCTGGCGCCTTCTCCTTGCTCGGGAGATGCCCTCCACCTCGGCTGCTTCATCCGCGTGCAGGGAAACGCTGCCGGGCGTGCGCCGCGCTCTCCCCGCGGCCAGACCTCGAGCGTTCGCATTGCCTGGAATCCACTCCGGTCGCTTGTTCCGCGAGCGAATTGCAGTAGCGGGACAGGCGGGCAGGCGTTTCTTCTGCCCTTTGCAGCTGGGGTGGAAGGGGCGGGGGCCTCCGCCCCGGGGTGCACCTCTGTTTTAAACCCAATAAGGGCGAATTTTCTGTTTCACCCTTGCCTTGACGTCCTCCTCTGCCCATCCGTATCATAAATCCACCCTGTCGAGGAAAAGGCTCCTCACGGTGGAAACGGAGAAGGCAGATCCCATCTCTCCGTTAAAGCCGCCTTTAAGCCGGCGATTTAAACGGGCTGCCCTTACCGCTCCTCTGCGAAATCGGCTTCCCTGCCTGCAGCCCCGACACGGCGCTCGCCTTCCCGTGCCTATCTCTTGCCTGCAGATAAACGGAACAGGGTACATAATAACGCAGTGGCCCAGAGCTTCAAATCGCAGGGAAAAAGAAAAGGCCGCTTGTGATGTTTAATATTTAGTAAGAATTTAAATTTTGCTCGAGGGAGGTTGCCTCTGCGGCTCGGCGCGCGGGCTGAGATACGGGAGGCCCTTGTCTGCTCCCCGGTTGGCAAGAAAGGCCGGAGCAGCGCGTCTTAGGCCCCGGCCGCTCGCACCGTCCACTGCCCCTGCGTTTGGGGGTGAGCCCGGGTCGTGCTGGGATGTTTTCCGACACGAGCGACTGGAGCTCGCGGCCTCCGCGGCCTGCGGGTGGTGCCGGGCTGCTTCCGCGCGGCCGGGGAGCGCGCGGCTGAGGACAGCGGCGCGCGCCCCTCCTGACCGCCGCGCGCTTCTCCTCGCTCTCTTCCAGGACCGCCACGACGGCACCAGCAACGGGACAGCGCGGTTGCCCCAGCTGGGCACTGTAGGTCAATCTCCCTACACGAGCGCCCCGCCGCTGTCCCACACCCCCAATGCCGACTTCCAGCCCCCCTACTTCCCCCCGCCCTACCAGCCCATCTACCCCCAGTCACAAGATCCTTATTCCCACGTCAACGACCCCTACAGCCTGAACCCCCTGCACGCGCAGCCGCAGCCGCAGCACCCGGGCTGGCCCGGCCAGAGGCAGAGCCAAGAGTCGGGGCTTCTGCACCCGCACCGGGGGCTGCCGCACCAGCTGTCGGGCCTGGACCCCCGCAGGGATTACCGGCGGCACGAGGACCTCCTGCACGGCCCGCACGGGCTCGGCTCGGGACTCGGGGACCTCCCGATCCACTCCTTACCTCACGCCATCGAGGACGTCCCGGTAAGGGCCGCGCGCTCGCGGGGAGCCCCACCCACCCGGAGGGGACGCAGGGCCTCAGCCCTGGGCACCGGGGTCCGCCGTGGCGCGTCCCGGCTCAGAATTTCTTTGGGTTTGGGGGGAGGGCCCTCTGAGAGCCCTCAGAGTGAACCGAATTAAGACGTAAGAAAGTAGTCGAGGGCTCGCCCCTAGAACAAAGGTTCCTGGCGCCCCCGCAGACAATGCCCGCATCTCCGTGCCCGCAGACACAAAACCAAATCGGACCAGCGGCACCTTAACCCTCGTCCCCTCCCACGACTGCGAACTTTCGATCCAGCGGGAGAGGATCTCATTCCACTGCAGAATCTGGCGAGGGGATTTCTCCCTCTCGGGAAAAAGATCTTAAATTCAGCCGCGCTCATAGAATGCCTGGGCAATTCAAAAGCAAGTGTGAAAAGATTCCGGACATTATTTTTACCAGACTTTTTAAGGGCTAGAGATTTCTGAAAGTTATGTGAATGTCCTGCCCCGATGAAAGACTAACAAGAAGCCGAACAGAGAGACTGAAAATGCATTCTTCTCCCTTCCTAGGGGTGCTGAGTGGGGACCTCATAAATCATTAGCCAGGTTCCCAATGCCTAGGAGAACCTGCTGTACCCCATATTAAATTAAATGTTTTGAGACTATTGGGTAATACCTTATTTGAGTTCTAATTCAGTTATCAATAACTGCAGTTTAAAATGATTTCTCAATAAGCATGGTATTAGCACACGTATTATTTACAACGCAAGCCAGGCTATTGATAATTTGAAAATACTTTCTGAAATTAAATTTAAACCAGCATCTCTATGTCAGTTCTACATATTTATGGTTTCCTCACAACCTTCCAGAGATGGAATTAGAACAAGTCAATGATTTCATTAAAGCTGGAAAGGGCCTGTTAATGCTGCTTTTCTTTAGAGAGGAAATGTATCTGGATGTGATTTTTGCTAAAATGCTATTTCAAATTACTGCATCAAATATTGTGGCAATATGTCCTTTGACAGTTTAATGATGACTGCATTAGATTGCAAAGAAAATGGTCAGATGAACTTACCTGCTTGCTTGGTGAATTTAAAGCATTATTCAAGTTACATAGGAAAATAGAGAATTTATTACAACTCTCATTTGACCCAGTTAATCACAGAAATTTGTTGGCTGTTTCCTAGCCTTGCATGGACAGGAGGGAAGTGAGCACGAGATCTGCTGTAGGGCTTAGCATGTGTGTGTGTGTGTGTCCATATATGCTTCTAGAAACCGATGCTAGAAAACGTCTTTCTTGGGAAGTAAAAGGAGAGGACCAATAGCGTAGAAGAGAGTGATGAAAAAACAAAACTGGAAGTTAGGGCCATTTTAGTTGCTCTCCCCTAAGACTTTCTGTGCCCTTTTCCCTGCCTGCTCCATGGAAATATTTGGACTGTAACACGCCATCGCAAGCTTTGGGACCGGCTGTGAATGGAAACTGCTGGACTTAGCAAACATTCCAAAGTGACTGGTGTGAATTCTTAACACCTGTATAGTTACTCTTTGTGGCCAAATTAGTCTGTAGGAGAAATTAGCCAAAAGATCAAACCCCCCCCCCAAAAAAAAAAACCCCAGGAAGCCCAGTGGCTGCTCCTCCCCCACCCTTTAAGCCAAAAATTCTTTCAAAGGAATTTGGGTCAGGAAAAGGGTTGTTTTCAATTTTCCCATTGCTGCAACTGTGAACCTTTAATAAGAACGACTGCTAAATGTTTAAGAAAATCACATCGATGGTGAAAATTATTTAATCATTAATATCTCAGTGGGGTTTTAAACTTAACAGTCTTCCCTGTATGGACAAGGTCTAGAAATAACAGGAATAAAAGTATCGTGCTACACTACATTTACTTTATGGGTTTAGGGTGCGTGCATAAAGGGATCATATTTCCCCATATAGTTAAAACACAAGAACTGCAGCAGTAGTCATTTCTGAACATTTCTCAATTTAATTATACTTAAATCCAGAAGCACTTTAGGCAAGTTACAAATGAGAGCATTGAGTATAATAAAACCTGTAATAAAGCAACTTAGTACCATCCACCCGGAATCATTGCGATCACGCGCAATTAACAGGAGCATAAATCCAAGACAGAATGGAAAATGTTGGAATCAGTATTATTGTTGGACAAAGACTAGAGAAGGAAGTAATAGTTTTTTAAATGGTAATGCCTGTGTTTGGTAACGATTGTGAAACCTTCTATCTCAGCAGCCCTGGCGCTAATTTGTAAACACAGCCAGACATTATATTGCCTGTCAGTTTCTGCATTAGAAAACATGATTTCATTTTACTTTCTAATCACGTTTTGACTCTAGCACACATGTATACCCATCCATCTGTAAAGAGAGAGAGACAGAGAGAGAGAGAGAGAGAGAGAGAGAGAGAGAGAGAGAGAGAGAGAGAGAAAGAGAGAGAGACTGGACAGCCCAGTAAACTGCTTGAAAGGTGTTTTGCTTTTGATCGTTTTCCTGTTCCTGCCTGATACCCAGTTTAAGCAGTAGTCTTCAAAAAAACCCTCTCTCCCCTTTTCCGTTCATTAGTGAAGGTGTGTAGGTGCCTTTGCCCGTGGTTGTGCTGCCTACAGTGTGACCCAGAGTGTCTGGCTCCTGCCGCCTCTGTCATTTCTATTGTGTTTCTCTGGCTTTTGCTGCCTGGTCGACCGCTCAACCCACCAAAGTCCGAAGCCGCCGAGGCGCCAAACTAAAGCTAGATGCATTTTTTAAAGGTTGAGCTGCTTGAGAAAGATTAGGTGCTCCCAAACTAGATTTAATTTCCAAAGAAAGTTTTATTCCCTACCCCCACCCCCTGCAAACATGGATTCTGGGCTAGGGGAGGAGGAACCGGCCTTGGCTGCTCAGCGAAACCCCCTTGAGTTTGCAAAGCCCAATTCCAGGACGCTAGATGGGATGTTTATATATAAATGTCACGCAGGGAGGGGCCTTCCCCCGGCCCCACCCCTCCCCCATCCTGCTTGGAATATTCCTTTTGTTTTGATCCCACACTTACATCCATGTGCTACCCTTTTTGTTTCAGCATGTGGAAGACCCGGGTATTAACATCCCAGATCAAACTGTAATTAAGAAAGGTAAGCCATTTCCTTCTGCATTCCAAGCGTGTCCTTACAGGCAGGGTGCTATTTAAAAGAACTTGCAGAGTTGTGTTTATTTTTTTCGAATAGGATTTCCTAAAGGCTCAGAATTAGCAAACAGACGGTCACAGAACAGCCCTGCTGAAACGCTGGGCTTTCAGTGCGTCGGTGATGGCAACAGACTAGCTTTGTTCTGATTCTTGATTTGACCGTTCAGTTTGGCTTAATGGTATCTGGGCAAACATGAGATATGTGCTAGTTGAACTAACTTGGAAGGGGCGTTTCAAGTTGGAGATGGTTTCATAGGTTAGGTAATCCATGCTGTGAGGGGCCACGAGTTTGTTAGGAAGTGTACAGCGCTGAAATTGTGCAAACAACTTAATGTTACTAGGAGGGTAGATGATAAAAGACAGCAGTCCTTAGCAGGGGGGGGGGAACCTTTCATGTTCTCCAATTTAATTTCTCATTAGCTGTTTAAGGGTTTTAAAACTTTGTAAATTAGGTTAACAAAAATTTGGCTTTCGGTTAAAATTAGCATCTTAAAGATGTCAGAATTATTAGCATAATTGTTCTGAGCAATTGTTAGGAAAGTGTCAAGTGGTTTGGAGGGGTCTGGAATTTGCATTGTGTGGGGAGAAATAAAGTTTCCTGCACTCACTGCTGTCCCCACGGCTTTGTGTCTCTGTCGGGGCAGGGTGCAGCCCCGCCGGAGGACAGTGGTCTGAGTGTTCTCGTTTCTAACCCCAATCAGTATATTGTTGGCTAGTTTAAAGTTTCATTTTTGCATCTGTGAAGTCTTTGTCACGTCAAATTAGATGTGCAAGGGATAAATCTTAAGAGATGCTCTTTCCAAGTCGACATGATAATTGGCTCTTTTATTAGTAATCTCTCAAGAGTTCGTTTAACTCCTATTGTCTCTATTAGCCTCCCCAGAGCTATTAATGTCACAAGTGATCTATCCAAAACCTTAGTGCCCCCACCTCCCCATCCGTCTAGGGTATCCCATTAAAGGGGGAGGAGCGCTGTGAGGAGGTTGTGGACATATCACCATGTATGTCTCCACGTGGCATTGAAATACAAATGCGCACTTACTTAAATGGCCGTGAATGGTGTGTGGACAGTAACAGTGAGCGCACTTTCTGCTGGTCTTGGCTTTTTGCCCCTCCTGAGCATGGTGGGCCCAACAATGAGGCGCTTTCTGATTTTAACCGGGGAGACCTTATCCCCTTTCGCACACACCCGACCTCCCACGGAGACGCCTAATCGGCGAAGGGCCGTTAAGCCTTGGCTCCTCCGAGCCCCGCAGCTCCGGCATCCGCGGCCGGCTGCGTCCGTTCTCCTCCCGCTCCACACCCGGCTTGGCGAGGGCTGCGCGTCTCCTTCCGAGGGGGGCGAGGGCGGGCGGGCGCGGGCAGGGCCGAGAGCTCCCCGCAGGCCGCTCCGCCCTCCCAGACGCTCGGTCCACTTCCCCATGAGGTGCCCCCACACTTGCTAAGCCCGCACCCCTCAAAACGCCAACAAAACGCACAGCTGATCCCGCAAAGGTGGCCCCTGCCCTGCGCCCCAGATCCCGGCTCCACGCCCCACCTGGGGGCGCCGGGAGGGTCCTCAAGGCCGCAGCGCCCCCCATCCGGGTCTGCGCCGAGGGGGTCCTGCGGGGCTCGAGCAGCGCCCCTCCCCCCAGGAGCATCGCGGGGGGCACCGCGCGGGGCGCGCGGGGGCCAGGCTGCAGGGCTGGGGACCCCGTCGGGGCCCGGGGGCTCGGAGGGCGGGGGCGGCGGGGCTGGGGGGCCGACGCCCACGTGCCCGTGTCTCCGCAGGCCCCGTGTCCCTGTCCAAGTCGGGCGGCAACGCCGTGTCCGCCATCCCCATCAACAAGGACAGCCTCTTCGGCGGCGTGGTGAACCCCAACGAGGTCTTCTGTTCAGTTCCGGGTCGCCTGTCGCTGCTCAGCTCCACCTCGAAGTACAAGGTCACGGTGGCGGAAGTGCAGCGGCGCCTGTCCCCGCCCGAGTGCCTCAACGCGTCGCTGCTGGGCGGCGTGCTGCGGAGGTGAGGCCCCGCCCCCTCCAGGCCCCGCCCCCTCCAGGCCCCGCCCCGCCGCGCCTGCGCCGCCGCCACGCGAGCGCGGGGCGCGGGGCGGGGCCTCTCCCGGGGGCGGGGCCGCTCGCGCGCCTGCGCGCTGTCCTCGCGGGCGGGTCTGCGGCCCCCGCGCACCTGCGGCCCCAGCGCCGCGCCAGGTGGGCTTCCGAGCGGAGGCCCGCGTCCTCCGGGTCGGCGCCCCCTGCCCAGGCGGCCGCTCTTCGAGGCTGCCCCTTACCCGGGCGACTCCTCACCAGGAGGCCCCGCTGCGGAGTCACCCCCTCTTCCAGGCCACCCCCGCCCCGGGGCGCGCCCTCTTGGGGCGACCCCCGGGTGGCGCGGCTCCGGCCCGGCTCGTGGGCGAGCACTGTGCACCTGGCCTCGCGGGAGCGGCTGTGGGCGGGGCGAGGATGGGGCGGCCCAGGGGCCCTGGTGCCCAGGTGCCCAGGTGCGGACACCTGCCTGGCCACGGCCACGTGCCGGGCCGGGATGAGCTTGCCCAGGTGGTTCCCTCTTCCAGGAGGGGGCTCCGGGAGCGACACTCTTTGGACAGGGCTTGGTGGGGCCATTGTGGATCCCTCAGCTCCTCGCTGATGGGTCCGCCCGACTCCGTCAGAAACCCCTCTCCGCAAGGCCGAACCGGGCCTTCTCCCTCCTCCGCGGTCGCTTTGCTGTCTGTGCCCTTGTCACCTTCCGTGGACACCCTCTGAGTCGGCTCTGGCTTTTCCCTTCACTTCCCCCAGCCCCAGTATTGGAGACTGTTTACCTAGGGGAGTCGAACCGAATCCACACAATTACAGAGCACTTGAGTAGGGAATAAAATCTGAAATTAATTAATTTGCTGTTTTATTTAAACAATTTGTCTTAACCACTTTCTGATTATGGGAGTCTATTTAGACATCTATTTAGAACCGCCTCCATTGTCTCTGAAATCAGTGGGATTTTGAAAGGCTGATAGCAGCTTTTGACATTTCCAGTTAGGCTGGTGAGAGGCATGTAAACACTTGGTGAAATGAATTTCCCGTTGGGGCCAAAGCCAGAGCAAGAAACGTGAGATGATGATAACTTTGGTTACTCCAAACATCGTAACAGCAGACCTTGCAAAGACAATTTAAAGACCCCACTGGGATTTGTGTGATTGTAACAACAGGGAAAATATACAGTAATCAGTTGAACTCAAAAATACCTCAAACCCCAGAGATGGGAGATGTGTGTGTCTGTGGTTCTTTAGAGAGCTGGGAAATCAAAACCTTCCAACCTGCCACAGTAATAACCGAGCACAAACGAGCACGGTGCAGCGCCATTTGACGCATTTACCTCCCAGGCTCTTCCTGCGCCATTCCTGGGTTTCTCTCCCTTATGTGTCGGAGCCCTGCATCTTCATTTTTAAAAGCGCGTTTTGTCAAGAGGATTACCTGGCGTTTTCTAAACCCCTTTCTTGAATGTATTTGTGAAACAGGGCGAAGTCTAAAAATGGAGGAAGATCTTTAAGAGAAAAACTGGACAAGATAGGATTGAATCTGCCAGCAGGGAGACGCAAAGCCGCCAATGTCACCTTGCTCACCTCACTAGTGGAGGGTAAGCTAATAAGAAGGGCCTGTCTTCTGGGAAAATGGGCACCACTTAGTGGCCAGATGTTTGGAAGTCTGTTGTGGCTAAGGGGCAGTTTCATTCCCCTTGACCCCCAGAGGATAGCTGGATGGGAGCAGAATTCTTGTATGTCAAAAACCAGTTTGCATCTTTTGCATCTACAGTACTCACATGTCCTCCTCTCCCCCTTTCCCTCCTTACAAAACTATACCTCCCCAGCCCAGTTCAGACCTAAACAACGTGAACACTTCAGAAGTTCCTATTCTCCAAGTTCCTGCTCCTTTAAAGAGCTCAGCAGTAAATCACTTAAGCTTTTCTGACATCTGCGTTTGAGAAATGCGTGACCATTACTTCCTGAATTAATTTGGGAATCTTTGACCTGCATCCTGATTTAAGACCATCCTGAAAGCTCAGGGTTAGATGCCCTTTAGGGCTTTGTTTTCCAAACATATGCTCTCTTATCGCTCGTTTAATTGTATTTCTCTGCTGGAGGGGAAGAAACAGTGAGCTGTTTTAAACTTTGGGTTGTTTGGGAAAGAAAAAAGAAATACAAGCATCACAAAAAGTTGCTCCTGGAGGTTTTGCGCACACTCGGACAGCCTTCCAGGCCCCTCAAAACAAAAGCGAGCCCTGTCTTTGCTCCCTGACCCAGTTTCGGCCACTGGGTCCCTGTTAGGTTTTTTCTGATACTAAAGTTTTCTAGGATTGGGTGTGTGTGGCTGAACTTAGAGCTCTTCTTGTGTCCTTCTTTGTGTCCAATTGGAAATCTATTAAGCTAATAGGAAAAAAAAGCACATTATTAGGCAGACCGCAAAGCTGCCATTACAGTTATATTTAAAGAAGGCATCTTACTTGTCTTTGAGGACGTTTATTATAGTGGGTTTCAGTCTCCAGCCTTGTAAATTCCTAAAAGCGTGCATTTGCGCAGGGGGTCACAGTGTGAAGATGGCAACAGAGGAACTGCTCCGTGATAAGCGATTGTCCAGTGCTGGGAAGGCCATCTCAGTGCACCAGCAGTGCAACCCCAAAAGAAGGAGAGGCAGAGAACGCAGCCTGTGACTTAGGGCGCACGGAGCTGCAGCCGGCTTGGGCTGAGCCCTGCCGGGGAGGCCTCTTCTGGAGAACTGTTATTGTTTGTGATCCGCTCCATTTTATGGAAACAGGCTTGTGGAGAGGGCTTTGATGCTGTAATTGGCGCATGCGTTCTTCCGGGCTGGAGCTAATGGCAGGAAGCCCTGCAGTAAAAACCAACTGGTTCAGGAAATTAAAACCAAAGATTCGAAAATCAACAACACAGACAGACTTGGTGGACTGACCCTCAAATCCTCCTGGTTAATCGGTTTGGATGAACAGATAATTACATGCGATCAGGTTAAAATGTGAACGCAGGTCCTCCCCGGTAGGAGCGCCGGGGGCAATCATGAATATCATTTGAGCTGCCCTGCGAGGTGTGAGGTTGCCACGCCAGAAGCATTTTTAAAGAGAAGTTGGGGAAATGGCCACCGGTGGGGGAGGGGAGGGGACAGGCGGATCTTGGTTTCCCTGCTGGACCAGTAGCCATTTTCCTGGGCAAAAGCAGCCGCAGGCCCCGGGGAGGAAGTCAGCATAGAAGGAGAAGCCCGCGGCCTGGGTCCCCTCCCGCCCCCGTGGGAGTGTGCTGAGTCCAGCTCTTGTCTCTCTCCTGCCTGCTGCCCCTCTCTGCCAGGCGAGGCCGTCCACCTGGCCAGGGACTTCGGGTACGTGTGCGAAACCGAATTTCCTGCCAAAGCAGTAGCTGAATTTCTCAACCGACAGCATTCCGATCCCAACGAGCAAGTGACAAGAAAGAACATGCTCCTGGCTACAAAGTAAGGCGGGGCTCTCTCCCCTGTGTTCTCCCCAGTTGAGTCAATCCCGAAGCCGCGGGGCCCCGTCCACTCTCCCCGGAGGGCTGGGCAGCTGGCGAGTGGGTGTGCGTCTCTGGCCCCACCTGGCCCCATTTCCTGACCCCGCTGGGCTGGCCAAGGGGGCCGGTGGGAACCCGGAGCGAGGCCCGGGTTTGGGTCCTTCCACGGTCTGGGGCTCACCTGGATCAGCCCCGTGGGGTGTTGTTCGGGGCGGGGCAGGCTTGTGAGGCTCAGGCTGTCCGGCTTCCCTGGCCCCTGAGCCTGAGCCTTACCTCCCGCCCTCTCCTTGAGGGGTTACCTGCTCACGAGTGCACACGCGCGCACACACACAGCACAGGCGCGTGTGGGGCCCACAAGTTGGAACCCCTAGGCGGGCGCCAAAACCTCCTCAGGGCAGCCCAGTTAGGTCCCGTCGGCGTCTGGGCCGAGCGGCTTCTCGGGTGCTGTGTGCCAGAAAGCGGCTGTTTTCACGGGATGAGAAGACGCGTCTGGAAACCCCTTAATGACTGAGTTGGTGTTAAGGAGGCCGTGCGGCCGGCCGGGCGGAGGCTTAGGCTGATGTCAGTTGTCACTGGGGACATCCGCTGGCCTTAGGGAGGGGCTGTTCAGGCCCCCCGCCCCCTAGGGAGGGCTCCCTCCAAGGAGAGCTCCCCCAGGCCAGGCCCTCCCCAGCGGGAGCCCCCTTCACCCTTCAGGGGCTCACCCGTCGGCCTTCCTAGATCCGGGCGCAGCTTCCAGAATGTGGGCCTTGCAGGCCTCGTGTCCCCAGGCCCCTTCTGAAACCTCGGTCGCCTGCCTGGGGCTTCCCGGGTGCACCCCACACAGTCTCCCTGGAGGATTTTCCTTTTTTCCGCCGTGTGAGGGGAGAGGTGGGGGGGTCATTTCTTCTCCCCCCACGCCACATGAACTACCCCCAAGCGGCAGGGCTTCGGACCTTCTTGCAGTCACGGGGAGGCCAGCCCGGTGCTGTGGGAGGCCCACACCTGCCTGCCGGTCTCTCTGGAGGAGCAGGCCTCGGCCCCTGGAGGGCGGGAGGCTCCTGCCCTTCGCTGCCCAGCGCCGAGGCCTGGAGGATGTGGTGTGAGCCCGAGGGGTCTAGGACGGGCCCGGGGTGGGTGTGTGGGTGGGGCCAGGCAGCTGGGGAAGCAGGTGCCCGAGAGTCCCGGGCCTCACCCCTCTCTGCTCCCTTGTGCTGCAGACAGATCTGCAAGGAGTTCACTGACCTGCTGGCCCAAGACCGGTCTCCCCTGGGAAACTCCAGGCCCAACCCCATCCTGGAGCCGGGTATCCAGAGCTGCTTGACCCACTTCAACCTCATCTCCCACGGCTTCGGCAGCCCGGCCGTGTGCGCTGCAGTCACGGCGCTGCAGAACTATCTCACCGAGGCCCTCAAAGCCATGGACAAGATGTACCTCAGCAACAACCCCAACAGCCACGCAGACAGCAGCACCAAAAGCAGCGACAAAGAAGAGAAGCACAGAAAGTGAGGCCGCCCGCTGCACACCCCGTCCCCACGCCCCCGGGGACAGCTCGGACGCTCCCACGCTACTGCCGCCTGGCCGGGGACTGCTCTCCCCTAGCTGCCCCGACTGGGCCTGCCTCGACCTCCCCATCAGCACCCACACCCCATTGCCCTCATGTGGAGCCTGAGAGACAGGACAGGCCGCGAAACCAGCTGAGAAAAGTTCTGTCCGAGTTTGTGAACCTTTTTTTAAAACACAAAAACAAAACAGCAGATCCACCACCACGTCAAAAAAAAAAAATCAAAACATGTTTTTCTAAAAAAAGGACCTAAAAATTAAAAAAAAAAAAATGACAGGAGCTTCACAAGCACCTCCTCCCCCTCCACGCTTCAGTTCAGATGGTAGCCATACTCCACACGGCAAAAAGGCTAAGGACGTTTTTATCAGTATTGTGAATAGACTCGAGCCCACAGGAAGCCCCCCTGCCTGCAGCTAAGGTCCCTCCTCCAGGTAAAGCCACCGACTTGAACTTTCTCTGCAACACGATTCACAGTCACATAAGGGAATCAGTGTTCACGTCTCTGTATATATTTATTTATGTGTAATTTAATGGGAATTGTAAATACGGTGAGTCTGTTTTAAGCCTTTTTTTTATTTATCTGGTGATCTTGTTTACCTCTGGCTTAGTGGGTTTGAACCTTCCTCTTAGTTCTTCATGTGCTTCAAGGTACTTCTTTAGAAATCCAAGGTTTGGGGGATTTGTTTTTCCTTTGGGACTCATGAATTTAGCCCTGGTGTAGCATGTAAAGATGACAACGGAACAGCGGAACACACTAAAAAAAAAAAAAGTCAAATAAAATTTTATGTATAATTAGAATGACACTTAGCTTTTCATTGGACTGAAAGAAAAAAAAAAGTGATATTCGACCCTGGAAAGGTTTTTGAACTTGAGTGGTTTGATGACCCTTCTGTGTATTGTGGGGAGAAAAAAGTTTATTTTATCCCCCTGCCCTCCAGAAAAGCATTATTTGAGCAATAAACAGTCTTGTCTTTAAACCAGGGGTGGGGGGGGGGTCTCTCTCTCCCCCCCCTTCCCCCGTCTCTCTCTCCCTGTCTCCCTGTCTTTCTCTCTCTCTGTGTCTCTGTGTGTCTCTGTCTCTCTCTCTCTTTTTGTTCAGAGAACTTCCAGCGTTTGGGACCACCTGGTATTCTGTATTTTCACTGTGGCGTTGTGCTGGCAATACTTTCCATGCCTGTCAATGTATCATAGTCCTTTGTTGCCCAGATAAATAAATATTTGATACGCTTTATGTCGATTTTTTTTATTCAGTGGCTGTCTTTGCCCAGGCGTATTTTTGTTCTTGGCAGTATTTTTATTCAGTATGGTTACAGTAATTGAGTTTAACTTTCCCTGGGCAATTGCTCCTTGCAATAAGCAGCTGAACCCATTGTTCCCCTCAAGTATAATAAAAACTTACTTTCAACTTGGAGTTCAGAGCAGGGTATCATTTAGATATTCCACTGAGTCTGTATTCAGACAAATGACACAATAAAACCCAATGTATTCTTTTGGATAAAAGATTGTACTGCAAAAGGAATGACATGCTATCTTTTCCTTACTAGAAACATTAATTTTATTGTTAAAAATAAAGTTTTATTTTATTTATGTTGATCCTGTAGGTTTTTGTTTGTGTTTTGGAAACCAAAATAGCAAAAAAACACCTCAGGACCGAGACTTCAGGAGGGGAAGGAGGTGACTGAGAGCAGAACATGTCCAGCCCCTGCCCTCCTCAACCACTTTGGAATCCGTCTGTCTGTCTCGGAGGAGAACCGAGATTTGCACTGTTCATTAGCACAAAGGAAATGCGGCCTCCACCTCCAGCCGCTGGCCCCCTAGGTGGCTGGGCCGCGGGAACCGGCCTGGAGCAGCTCCCGCGCTGGGGCGAGAGGGAGCCACGGCGGCCAGCACAGCAAGCACGTGGAGAAAGAAGCAGCCCGTGTCAGTTGTTTTCAATATTTTATTCAGCCATGAATTCGCTGCTCCGTGTGCTTAGCAGCTCTGGGGGAGGCGAAGGGAGCGGGCATTCTCTGGATTCCCCGCATCCTTTTGCCCCCTCCCATGCCCTGCGGCTCCTCCTCGGACCTTTTGGAAACACAGCCGGGCCTGTGGGGTGGGGGTGGGGGGTCTCCAGACCCCCCTTCTGTCTCGGCACGCTCGGCTTCCAGAAGGAAGCACTTCCTGTGCTGGGCAGGCGGATGGCGGCGGTTGTGCGCGGCGTTGGCAGAGAGGAGGGTCTGCAGGGAGGCGCTTGGCTGGAGGGTCCCCGGAAAGGTCAGGCTGTAGCGGCCGTGCTGGGGTGAGGTTCGCCGGGCGAGAGCGCGCCCCAGACGGCGGCTGCTGGCTCTAATCTCCTTACGGAAGGCGGTGGAAAATCAATCTCCGCAGACCAATGAGAGCTGGTGGAGTCTAAATTCTATTTTCCAAAGGCAGAGAATTCATAACAATGGTTTTTTTTAAAATTCAAATGGAAAGTGTATCCTCAGAACGCAAGGCGGCAATTGTTTTTTAAAGCGGTTATTTATTATTTCCTAGAGAGACTGGTTAATGTAACGTAGATGTAACAAAATAATGAGGCGAATGAACCCTAACTGTACATACTCTTGACAGAAATGAAATGCGCACAGCTTCGGAGCAGGTGAAGTGAAGCATGGGTATCAGGCAGTTTTTCTTGGCTGCATCTCAGATTGTGTGAGGATGGTAACCCCGGGCGCAATAGCGTTCATAAACAGCCTCCACGGCTGCTCTTTCTCCGACGACACATAAATACTCATTTGAAAACGAAAACAATCTTATTAAATACCATTCATTCATATCTGGATTTACAGATGCTTGTTCTCTTGGAAACCCCCAACCCAAGCTAATCCTTGCATCCTGAGAAAGCCAGGGAGGAGCGGAGGCCTGAGCATCAAGGTCACACTAAACAAAGGTTTCCAAGTGCAAGGATTCCTTGTTTTTATTCTGTCGCTGGACATCTGGAGGATCCTGACGATACTGCGACTTTTTCTTTCCCCCTTTTAAACAAAAATGGGAAAGAAGCCGTGGGAGGATCACAGAGAGGTTATTGAAAATAATTTGGGGGGGAGGAGCCCCAGCTGGGTGGGCTTGGCTTTCTCTCTGGAGACCCCTGTGCGTCTCCCAGTGGGTGTGCTGACCTGTCATTGGCTCTCGTGGCCCTCAGTCCCGTGGAGGCGCGCCCTGGGAAGGCAGGCTGAGCTCATGACCACCTCAATGTGGTCATCATTACCTCCTCTGTTCTCCAGCGCCCTTTAAAAATCACCATCCAACCCTGTCCTCCCCAAATCGAATATTAATATAATTTGGGCTCTTGATGGAACTACCGTCAGGGCCGCGATGCCCCGCAGCTGAAATAATATTTAAAATAGAAGGGATTTGACATTTGAGAAGTCAGTGGCTTGAAATACCCAGTTGTACTTAGCTAATTCAGTCCTTAACCTCTGGTTTCAAATAAATCAATTACAGTCGATTCCACTTCAGTTCAGAAGTGCACAGGGTTTTAGTTAATTGAATACATTTTATTCACTTGCTAGGAATATTCATTTATCAAAATTCCAAAATTCACGTCTACTTCTGGACCACTCAGGTTATGCTGCAGCACGCAGGCAGGATGGCATTCACCCTGGTTTCCCCAAGCCCTACTTACAATCGAAAATTTACCACTTTCCACGAGCCCACATCTCCCCGTTCCTTTTCCAGCCCAAAGTCCACGCTAGGTGGAAGAGCTGCTTCCCTCACTGAGAAAAAAATCATCCGTGGTCATCCGCGGTGTGTGAAGTTTAAATAGGTTAAGAACAGAGCCAGATTAATTACGTTTTTACAAAGTATTGACCTGAAATTTTAAAAAGAGTGGTTTCCGTTCCAGCTGAACTTGGCGGTGACTGACAGGTAGGACAGAGTCTTGCCCCTTAAAGCTGCAGCCCCCTCCTAGGTCTCTGCCCCCCCCCCTCAGGCCTTGGCCTCTGGGACAGAACTCCAGGATGCTTAGGGGCTCCCTGAGAGTGCAGCCCCTGTGCCCAGACCAGGCTGTGCTTGAAGCAAATACTGCAGGGGCAGCTTCTGTCTTTATTGTTCACAGCATCCTACGGCCACCCCCCCCCCACTGCAAAGGAAAGGGGTTCGTTGGCGTCATTATCAATCACTAGTGCTGCCTAACGTGTCCAAGAATAATCGAGTTAGGGGGCCGCAGGAAGCCAGCAGCTGCTTCCTCCTGGTTACAGATCTTCCCCCTAGCCACTCAGTGATGGGGTGGGGGGAATTGGGGAAAGGGGCTATGAAAATGGGGTGAACTCAGCGGCAGTGGAGAGGCAGAGAGTGCAACAGAAGGGAGGTGAGGTTTCGTTGAGTTACAGGTGCAGAGTTACTGGTCTTTGGGCAGTGTCGCCCCGACATTTGTCCTTTCATTCCTTGGAGCATCCAGGTTGGGTGTTTGAAGGAACACACACACACTCACGTTTCCCTGTTGCTGGGGGCTACATGGGAAAAACAAGGTGCGTAAAGCACCCCACCCCCACGCATGCCACAGACAAACCCAAGTCAATGGCTCCCTCACATTCACCCCAGAGGCCTCCACACCTCTGCTTCACCTCCTGGGGTGCTTGGGGACATTCTCCTTGGGAAATTCAATGAACAATTCTGGTTCCTATTACACTCTCATGCTGCCATCTCTCAGGTATGCCACCTCAGCGCCCTGTATTCCCAATCTGAGGCTCCTGCCTCCTTCGCGACCTCGTGGGAGGGAGCTGCCAAGTCTGTCCCAGCTGGTATCAGTAAACATCGCTTGCCAAGTTCCCGTGAGTCAGAACTGTGGACTTGTGAGAAATCCGCGTTCCTTCAGCTGTTTTCTGAAGGGGCATGAGCTGGTGGAGGTGGAGGACTTACAGAGAGCAGCTCTGGCACTGAGCAAAGCTCATTTCCCCCTGGGAAAACAGCAGCCCAGACTCAGCTTTGCCCACGTGGACACAGAGACGCTTTCTCACCCAGGCAGACCGGAGCTGGGGCGGAGGCTCAGGCTAAGCTGCCCCCAAAGAAGCCACTGTGTTTCCCCCCCAGGCTGGTAGGGCAGGAAGCCAGCAGCATGTTGGGATGGAAAACTGTGCCCCCTTCTTCTCTACCGGAAGTCCCTGTGCCTGAAAGAATAGTATTTAGCTCCTTAGGATCACGACTGGAAAAAAAAAAAAGAAAGGGGGGTGGGGAAAGGAAGATTTTAGGCTGAAGTGGGGAGCCCCAATAGTTAAGCTGGAAGTGTGTCCATGGGTAAGACTTTCTTTTTCATCTCTGGTGCCTGGAAAGGAATAGCCCAGACCCAGCTTTGCTTTCAGAGATTTGTTTCTTAACAAAAGAGCAACGCTTAGCACATGGCTGGAGAAATCTTCCTTAGAGAAGGGGGAGCCCAGGGGACAAGAGCCCTCCATCGGGGTGCTCCTGGGGCCCAGGCACTTACAAGGGCTTTCTTTGGGCACTTATGGACCCTCACAGGGGGTTGTCCCCTCTCTCCTTTCCTTTTTTCTTCTCTCCTCTCTCCCCTCAATGCTTCTCTTTCCTTCTTTCTCCTCCCCTTCCTCTCCCTCCCTCCCTTTCTCGGGGTGTCCCTTTGACTTTACATCCTGATGTCCACTTAGAGGTGGGACTATTTGGAACAGGGCAGCCAGTTTTTTCTTAAGTGCACCAATTCCTCGCTGCGCTTCGGCAGGCACGTGATTCTTCCTTGGCAGTAGATTGTATCTGCTAAATTCCAGGAACAGTCCTGAAGGCCAGTGCTGAAAGGGGAGCCTGGGGGGCTGCCCCTCGTGCCCGCAGAGGTCCACCCAGGGGGCGCCTCTGCCGCTCCGGAGCCGAGCCGCGGTGGCCTCGCGCCCTTCCTGGTCCGCCGACCTGCGCAAACGCGCACCGCGGACTCGAGTGATTTGTGTTCACGTTCCAAGTGTTGGTCAAACTCAATGTGGCTACTCCGGCTTAGAAGGATTTTTCCTGAGGCTCCCAGTGAACGCTCCATCATATTTCTATTGAGTTTGTCAGCTACCAAATCCTACTTCAGGACTCCCTGTCTTTTCCGGAGCCCCAAGTCAGGGATGCCCCTTTGTGGGCCCAGAGTGGGCCCTGAGCCGGACACCCAGAGGACCCGCCCCGCGCCACGGCGCCGTCCAGTTCGACGCCCCAGTTACCCTCGAGGGCCTCGAGGAGCAGCCGCAGATGGGGCGGGGAGCCCTACAAGCCCCCAGACCCGGCTGGAGGAGGTCCCCAAGACCTGCGCCCTGGAGGGGGGGCGTGGAGAGTGAGAAGCGGGAATGGAGCAGAGTTGGGGAGACGAGCGCTCTTCCCCGCCCCGCTGCCCAGCTGAGCTCTGAACCCCGCGTTGGGCTGGGGCTTTCAGCGGGACCCTGCAGCCCAGTGCCTCCTGCCCATTAGCCGCTGAGTATTAAACGCCTTGAGACCTGGTTTAATGGCGACCCTTCAGCTGCCTTTCCAGTACCCCTGGGCATCCCGGACGAAGTCAGGAGCCGGAAGTGCTGGAGAGCAACGAAGACCCCCAGGGGGGCTCCCTAGGGCATCCAGCGAGATAAAAGCCCTGGGGGAGTAGGGGGTCCTTTCCAACGCCGGCCATAGGCACCTCTGGGCCCCCTTTCCTGCTTTCCCTTCCTCCCTGCCGCCTCTCTCGTCTCTTTCCTGCCCCCACTCTCCTTACCCCTCTCCCCCACACCCTCCTCTCCTCCTTTCCTCCCCCATCTTCCTCTCCCTCCACCCTTTCATCCTCTCTCCTTCTTCCCCCCTCCGCGATCCCCCTCTCCTTCCTCTCTCCTCCCCCACTCGTCTCCTCTCCTCCAGTCTCTCCTCCCCCCCCCTCCGTTCCCTCGCTCGCCCCCTCCCCTCCCCCTGCTCTCTGCTGGGCTGGGGGCGGGGAGGCTGGCCGGCGGGGCTGGGCGGGGAGGGGCTCCAGATCGTTGATATTCCGGGTCCAGCCGCTCGCTCCATTCTCCGCGCTCAGCCGGGGGGAAGTGTCGCCCCGGGCCAAACATATGCTTCTCTCCGCGCTAATCCGCCGTCCGCGCCGGTAATTGCTCCAGTGTCCGCGGATTCGCGGCGCTTTGTCCCTCGCTGGCTTCCATCAGCTCTGGCACACGCCATTTCAATCAAATCTTTTCAGAAAACGGTCTCCTTTTATCAAGTCCCAGCCCCTGCGAGCCCCAGCCCTTCGCCAAGTGCCCTCGTGCGCCGCCGGCCGCCCGCAGCGCAGGAGCCGGGTGCCGGGCCGGGGTCCGCGGGGCTGACAACTTTTCCTGGACCCAGCCTGGGGTGGGGAAGAGGGAGAAGAGACAGGGGAGAGGAGAAGCGGGGAGAGGGAGACGGAGGGAGAGACAGAGAGGGGAAGAGACAGAAAGACAGGGAGAGACAAGAAAGACAGAGACAGGGAGGCAGAGACACAGATACACAGAGAGCGAGAAAGGGAGAGAGAAAGAGAAAAGAGAGAGGGACAGAAAGAGGGGAGGGAAGGAGAGAGAGAGAGAGAGAGACCTAAACAGCAGCGTCAGCATCCTGGGCCCTCAGGTCTATAGCCAAAGCCCTAGGTGTCAGGTGTATTCAAAAGAAAAGGTGAAAGGTCACCCCAAAGAGGAAAAACCTTTCAGCTGTTTATTTCTCTGAAATGGCAGCTATGGCTCCTCTGTGGCACCGGAGAGGGCGAAGGCAGCCAGGCAGAGACTAGCTCCAGGGCCCCTGCCCGAAGCCCCCAGCGGGGTCCCGTGCAGATATCTGTGGGGTTCGCCTGGGGAGAGGACTCTTCCCTGAAAGAGGCGCCACATTCCTGTCCTTGGGGCCCTTGTTCTGGAGAAAAACTTGCATTGGCTCGAAGCAGAGCGGGTGGCAAAGAGGAAGGAAGAACGCTGGGAAAAAACCTTAGCAGCTGCTAGAAAAAATTTTTTGAAGCTCTAGAAAAAAAATAATGAAGCCAAATGCAAAAGAGGAAGCTGCAGGTTTGGTTTTGTGTAGCAATTATTATGCAAATACACACAGGCCAGGAGAAGGGAGTTCCATTACAGGAACACAGCTTTGCGGCTTGTTTATAAAATGAGAACGTCAGAGTAATGAAGAGTTTCCTTCAAATCCGCTGAGACCAGTTCAGGAGCTTTCCCTTCTGCAACAATGCACTCCAGGATGACCGAGGGGGGGCAAGGCTTGGCCCCTGACCCCCGGGGCAGGGGGGTGTGACTGCTGGGGAGAGCCTTCCCAGCCCCTCTGGACCAGCCCCCTGCCCGCCAGCTTTGGTCCAGGTGGGGTGCAATGGGGCCTCTTCAGGCCAGGTCAGGCAGGAGGGAGTTTACTGGAAAGCAGGCCTCAGGGACCCCGCTTGAAAGGGGATTGGGAGCAAGTTGTGAGTCCTCTGAAAGGCTGGGGCTTGGTTGGGTCTCCCCAGCCTTGGGGAGGAAGCCGCTCTGGCCATCCCAGAAAGCGGGGAGGTGCCCATTTCTCAGTTCAGAGGACTCTGGAGCCGGAGATGTTGTTCTGATGGTCCCAAACACTCAAAACCCCAGCCCCGAGGACAACCGGGGCAAGAAAAGGAAAGGGATTTTTAAGTTGTTTTTTAAATCCATTTGCTCAGATACGATCTTCTTGGGCTTTTAGGATGAAAGAAACATGCGGCAACAGCGGAATTCCTCGACCCGGCTTCATCCCTTGCCCAGTTGGAGGAGGCCCTCCAGGAAGCAGTGTTTCCATTTCAGAGGACAGAAGGCACAAATTGCAGCCGTGGTGGGGTGCCTACCCCTCCGTGCTCAGCAGTGCCGGGGAGTCCCCCAGTTGTCACCCACACCCTCCCAGCCAGTCGAATGGCAGGACCTGGAGAAAGGCTTCCGAGCCTGGGAGCTGTTTTCTGGAATGTCGTGGAGCTGGGAGTGAGGAAGCATCTCCCATTCCAGATGGCGGGTGGGGACGACCCCCAGGAGACTGGGGGCTGGGACCTTACTGGCTTTCTGTCTGGGGCTCTGGGGTCAGCTGGGGCTGGTGGGTTGGGGGTAGCCACCAGGAAGGGGGAGCATCTACCCCCCCCAGTTGCCCCACCACCAGGGAAAAGTTCTGACAAGGAAAACTAACAGCCGCCGGGGCTTCATGGAGAGCTCATTCTTAGTGGGCCTTTTCTTCCTCAAGCCTCACACCACTCCCCCAGGGCCGTCTGACCAGACCGTGCAGGGAGCAGCTTGCTAGTTTGGACTCCAGGGAGCTGCAGGAGGCTGGCAGGGAATTTGGGGGATCAGTCCTTGCGGGCCTAGGGCCTAGCACAGCTGCACTCCTGGGGTGCAGGGCAGAGTCGGGGAGCAGCCACCTGCTGCTTTCTGAAGGGCTCTTTCTGGGGTGGGGGCAGAGCTGGCTGGGCAGGGCTCTCAGTTGGTGCTGGGCGGCTGGCTGTTGTGTGTGTGTGTGTGGGGGGGGTCTTCCAGCCCTGGCAGCATGTGGCATGTGGAGCCCCCCCCCCCATCCCCCAGGCCCCAGGCCCCAGGCGGCCAGAAGCAGGGCATCTTAGGAAAAGCCGTCTCCATAGGGCTGGGATTTGCAGAAAGCCCTCTGAGGAACGGAGAGCTGGGCGCATCCTCTTGAAGTCTGCTCTCTCCACCGAGCCTCTTGGCTGAACTTGCTGTTTCTATGCGTCTCCCTCCTTTGCTGAGAAAACCTTGGGAACTTCTCCTAGGCTGGGATTTAACCACAGCCCTTTCGGACTCGGCTTATGAAAACCAGACTTCTCTGGAGACTGGTCTTCTGGCAGCAATTAGTCTGACTTTTCTTTAACAAAATTCTTTGTAATGCCATTCAAAACACAGGTCGGCAAGTGTGTGGCAGGGATGTGTATGTGTGTGGGTGGGGATGGGGGTGGCGGGGTGGGGGATGGTTCCCCAGAAGGCCAGTGTGTCTGTCTTGGTGGGAAAAACATCCCAAACGTTTGTGAGCTTTGGGGGCTGTGAAATGTTTAATCAGGGCGCTGGTTGGGGTCCTATGAAGGAATTCTCTGCACTTTGCTGTTCCTCCCCATGCAGAGTATAAAATAGCCTTGCCCTCTCTTCCTGCCACCGAATTGTCCCTCCCAGTACGGAAGCGGGTCCATGCAGCCTGGGATGAACTGAAGAGAGCCCAGTTGTCTGACGCTGGTGGGTGAATGTGGGGAAGGAGGGGCCCTCAGGAGTGCGGACACCCTGTCCCGTCACGGGTCAGCGGGGGGCTATCTCTGGCTCAGGGGCAGCAACACCCGGAGAGAGCGCCCCACTGCCCTCCTCCCCTCCACGTTTTTAAAACCCCAACCCCACAACACACAACAAACAAGAGACCTATTCATAGAGTCTGCAAAGCCACCTTCTTCTCCCACTTATGCAAATACTAAATTGAATCAACTGGCTAGAGCCTTAGCCCATTGCTGAAAGCCCACAGAAAAAAAAGTGGAGTGCTCCAAGGAAATTGATTCCAACAGCTCATGTTCAGCGGTGTGGATGTCTGCGAGTCTGAAGGTGGAGACACAAATACATCTTGTTAAAGCTGTGGCCGCCGGATTGAGGAGCAACCCACAGTTTTAGGCGCCCCCCGCCCCTTCCTGGGGAGATAAGAATTTGAGCCGTTAACGATGCGGCGCGGCAAGCTGTGGGCCGCCAGCCCCCGCGTGGGGATTCCCGGTGCCCTGGAAGGGCCCCGGGTTGGAAGGGCCCTTTGCAGAGGCCACCCCCGAGGGAAGAGGTCAGCCCTAAGCCCGCGGGGAGATGCGCACGCTCCCCTGCCTGTCCAGAGCTGGGGCGCCGAGAACCGGTTTGTTCTCGGGTCCAGGGACGCCCGGGTGCTCCTTCTAGCGGGGCCTCCGGAGACAGCCAGGCCCCGGGAACCTCAGTTTCCCGCATGTGGCCACCGAGGCGAGAAGGTTCGCTCCTTTTTCGGGAAGCCAAAGCTCTTTCTTGTGGTCCAAGGGGATTCCCAGGTACACAATCCCAGGCAGAGTCCGGTACCCCAGCCCAGCCCAGCCCAGGACAATAAGGGCAGAAAGTAGCGCAGGTTCTGTGGCCACCTCCATTTGAACATCATCCAAAAAAGAGAAAAGGCCTCTTTCTGCACACTCGATGCATCATTTCAATAAGAACGACTTCGCTTTAATAAAGATTTAATACGTTAAATCTGTCTTTGCCGCTGATGGATGCTTCTTTGTCTTGAAAACGATTTGGGTTTTACCGACCAGGAATTCTGGGGGAAAGGCTGGAATTCCGAGTCGGGGGCGTTTTTATTGTTTGATGACACTTTTCGGGGCGGAAAAGCCCCGCGCGCGCACGACTGCGCACCCACAAGTCGGGGCGCTCCTGCGCGGAAACCCGGAGAGCACCCCGACCCGCCCGTGCAGCGGGGGCCAGGCGCCCGGAGGGGAGGGGGCCGGTCGGAGAGGGGCGGCGAGCGCAGCAAGCGTCTGCCATTTGCCCTGAATCACAAATTTTCACGGCTTAAAAAGAAAAGGTAAAGCTAATGTCTGGCTCAATTAATAAACATGGTAATTTCACACCCGGAGAAGGACATAATTTCATCCGCGCGCTGTCGGCGCCATCACAAAGGGTCAGGCCGCAGCTGCGCGGAGCCGGGTCATTACGGAGTCGCCGCGGCCCCCGCGCCCGGCCCTGGGCGCCTCGGGGCGCAGCCTGGCTGCGGGCGAGGCCGGGGCTGCCCCCGATAAAGGACTTACCGCCGCGCGGGCCCCGCGCCCCCAGACCCGGTAATCAGCTCGCAGACGTGGCGCCCGCCGGGCCCCTCCCCACTCGCGACTTTAAAAAATAAAAGCTAAAACAAGCCACATCCTCTCCCCGTCCTCGAGGCCTCCTTCTCTTCCCATCTTAGATCCTTTATAATGAAACCAGGACCCGGACACTGAAGAGACGCACGTGCTTTTTATTGTGTCGAGCTGGTCCCGGCTTCTTGTCCAGAGAAACCCATTATATCTGTAAATCTCAGGACAGTTGTAGCTGATAAATTTCTGGTGTCAACATTTAGGTCCAGGAGCTGGGAGACAAGATATTAGCTTCAATCTCATAATCTCTTAATCACATTACACTTTAAGTGAGCATGTGTAATTTCACCCGCCAATGATTTATTTAAGCATTTGCAGCACGATGATTGTCTCCTCCACAAATACGGACTGGAGCATTGTTTGCCAGCAAGAAACCCCGAGATTTACCGAAAAGAACCTATCTCTCCGGTGCCATTCCATGTTCCCCCTCGGACTCAAAATTCAAAATCTGTCCCCGAGACCCCAAGGGCCCACCTCCAAACAGGAAAGACCCAGGGGCGAATGCCCCAGCCTCCAGGGGACACCCTCTCCCCTGCCGTGGGTTCAGGTTTTTAAGCGGATCTTCAAAGCTAAACTAAATACCCGGTAAATAGCCGCATGCAAATAGGGCGGGCGGCGGGAGGCACAAAACCCATCTCCCAGAAAACAAAAGCGTGATGGATGGCAACCCCGTGCTCGCGGGGGGAACAAATTCTTCTTGTCCACTCGCCCAGGTGTCTGGATGATTGAAGAGGAAAGTGCCCGTTTCAATGGGAGAAGGTGGCAGCCGGCGGCGGGGGAGGCCGCAGGGCAAGCTACGGGTGTGGGAGCCGGGGCGGCGGATTTGAGCGCATCCCCCTGGGGGGCGCGCTCCGGCAAGGGCTTAGGGACAATGGGTGGCTGTGCCACAGCCTCCTCCCGGCGGCCTGGGCACCCCGCCTCCCCCCACAGGCTGTGCGGCGCCCCGTCTCGCTGCCCGCCTGCCGGCCCGCGCCAGGCTCCACGCGGCTCCAGAGAGGCGCGGGGGTCAGGCCCTCGGGCCCCGCGGGAGGTGCTGGCTGCTTGGCACCTTGGGGTGCCCGTGGTGGTGGCTGGTGCCCGATGTCCTTGGCCCTAGCCGGGGGCTGGGCTGGGGAAACCCAGGCGGGGCCCCCTTGGGGAGAAGGCGGTAAACGGAGGGGAGGTTAGGGGTGGGGCTTTCCGGTCAGAGCCAGAAGAGAAACATCTAGAAGCGAGCAGCTTTGCCCGCCCTCCCCAGCGCTCTCCTGTCTCTAACCACTGTCTTTTCGTCCCCACTGCTTCCTCCCTCTTCTTTCTCCCTACTGCCTCCCTTTATGTGCCCACTGAAAGGGGCGCCCCAGCCCCCCTTGGGGCCTCAGCCGCTTGTCTGTTTGGGGGTGGGGCGTGGGCCCTGCCCTTTTCGTGGCTGGTGGGTGGGCAGGGTCCTCTGTGTGAAGAGTCGGATTGTCCGCGCAGGGAACCCCTCTGCTGCCCCCCGCAGGCTGGGGGATTCGAAATAGCCACGACAAAGAGGAACGGCACCTTGGGAAACAATAGCCCCCCCCACCGCTCTGCGCCGCGGGAGGCCTCGGGCTGGGGGCTGCAGGCCCTGCGGGGGGGCGGGATGTAGGTGCTGATGCCCGGTCAGGCTGTAGGCCTCACCGGCCCGCGCCCTCCGCCCGCCCGAGGCCCCTCGGGCGTCGCCAAGGCCCCTCGGGAGTCAAGGCGACTCGGGACTCGCCAAGGCCCCTTGACTCCCGTGGCCTGGGGACTCCGCGTCCCGTTTGTCACGAAGCCCGCTGGGGGGTGGGGATGGTAGGGGGGGAGTTGGAGAGCGGGCATTGAGGGGCGGGCGAGAGTGCAAAGTGACCTCAAGGCGCTTCCCATCTCGGGCCTCAGGTCAGCAGAGGGGCGTGCGGTTGGGGCCAAGCCAGGCCCCGAGGCTGGAAACGCTGGGAGGCTTCCCGACGGCCCAGCGGGCTGAGCGGGCGCTTTGGGGCCTCCCCGCAACCCCGCCGCCCCCAGCCCCTGCCTGACTCCCTGGGGCAAAATGGTGTCTTGACGTCTGAGGGCTGGCGTTGGGGGCGCTCTGCACTGGGGCCACGCGGCAGGCTCAGGGAAGAGCGAGCCGGGGCATGGTCCGGTCCGGCCCGGTCCGGTCCTCCAGCCTCCGCTGCAGGAGCTCCAGAGCCTGGTCTGGGCCCAGGAGGAGACCCGAGCACCCCCCTCTGTCCTGGGGCGCACCCTCTTAGCCTGGAGGCACCCGGAGCCCCGCCCTGGGCCTGGTGTGTGCGCTCAGGATGGGCAGCCGCTGCCTGGCCGGATGCAGCGGCTCCATCCGCAGACGTCGAGAGCGAGCCTGGAGGGCAGAGGCCGCAGGGGCCCAGAGCGGCCCTGGACACCGGGCCTGGCAGCCCCGGCGCTCGGTCTAGCGCCATCTACAGGCGCAAGGGCCCCACCGAGTGGCCGGCTCGCCTCCGCCCCAGGGCTCAGGAAGGACAAAGGGCCTATAAAAAAAAATCCAACAAAAAAAATATCAGCTTGACCCCCAAAAGAACACTGTTTAATGAGGTGGAAAATTCTTCCACACAAATTGCTTTTTCTACTACTTTATGAGAGTTCATAAATGTTAATGAAACCCAGTTACCAAAAAGTAACATCCATCACTGCCGCAGAGGCAAGGCGGTGGACACCATCACCAAGAAAATGACCGCAGCCCGGGGACGAGGGCTTGTGGCCTCCGCAGCCGCCCTCTGTACCTCGCAGCTGCCTGGTGTCCCCTGGAGAAGGTGTCCCCACAATGGAGAAGGGCAGGGGTTGGGGGTAGCTGGTGCTTCCGCGCGAACGGACAGCGGCAGCTCCTGTGTCCCCCTCCCCAGGATGCCTGCCACGGACTCGAGCGTCCTCGAAGCTCAAGCAGGAACAAGCTGGGCGCCAGGCCCCCCTCTCCCCACGACTTGAGCTCTTCGCAGGGGAACCTATTACGGGTCCCCCCTCAGCACCCCCAGGATTTGGCATGTGGCTCAGTGGAGGTGTGTCGAAGTGATAGGGGTGCTTAAGAGCAGGCAGGGCCCTAAACAGCAGAGAAGCTGCAGCGTCTGGATCTGAGCAGCTATAGGAACTTCCCTTGACTTGGGGGATGCAGCCAGAACCGCCCCCCCAGACTCCCTGGCCCTGTGGGCTGACCCAGGACTGGGATGACCGGCAGGTGGGTTGTTTCCCAGGCCGGCCAGCAGCTTCCGTCCTTTGCAATTTTGGGGAAACACTTCGCTTTCAATGTCCACTTTCCTGTTCAATGAAGTTTAGGAGACATGAAGGTGCCCGTGAAAGTCGTTATGAAAAGATGAAGCTCTCTGGGCCTTCCTCGGGGCACAGGGGTTCAGTTTCAGCCTGTGGAGCTATCCGCAGCCGCTGCAGCACGAGTTCGATCCCCGGCCAGGGAGCTTCCCACAGGGCACAGCAGACCCCTCCTGTCTCCCCGCTGCTCCCCTCAGCAGTGGGTTTCAATCGATCCGCCTGTTCTGCTCCCCACTCTGTCTCTGGGGAATCCTCTCACCCCTACACCTCTGGCCTGCACCCCAGCTCTTGTGTGCATCAATAAAATAAATCTTGGGCCTCCTTGGTGGTGCAGGGCTGAGTCTCAGCACTATGAAGCTATCACAGCCACTGCAGCGCGAGTTCGATCCCCGGCCAGGGAGCTTCCCCCAGGGCGCAGCAGACCCCTCCTGTCTCCCCGCTGCTCCCCTCAGCAGTGGGTTTCAGTCGATCTGCCTGTTCTGCTCCCCACTCCGTCACTGGGGAGTCCTCTCACCCCACACCTCTGGCCTGCACCCCAGTTCTTGGGTGCATAAATAAATACATCTTTAAAAAAAGATGCCGCTTTCCTTTACCGATTACTGACAACAAACTGAAACTAGGAATTGGAGGCACAGGGCCCTCGGGGCGTGGGGTGTGCCTGCATGTAGCTCACACTCCCAAGACCTCACAGAGCGCCCTTCTGGGGGGACACCTAGGAGCTAACCCCGCAAATGTTGAGCACGGAGCTCAGTACTGTCGCCCACTCAGTACGCCCGCCTCGGGGTGGACGCCTGCCCAGTGCACACGCCGCCATTCGCATCTTCGTTCACTATTCTCCACTTCTTGGCCACGCCAGGCACCCAGAGAGTCCACCGCGGACTCCCAGCCCCGGGAGGGGGTCTGCTGACCCCTCGCCCTGGCCTGAGCTGCTTAACCCCGACACTGTCTGGGCGTCTGTCTGGGGTGCGGGGCCCAGCTCCTTGGAGCCCCCTTGGAGCTCCCTCCATACCCTGGGCCATGAGGGTGCAGCAGCCAGCCGTGTACCCAGCACCCCACCCCTGCTAAGCAAGGCCTCTCTTCTCTGGTGAGGGCAGATTGGGGCAGGCCGGTGGATGGACGTGTGTGGCCTCTGCCCCCGAGTCCAGCTCGGCTGACTCTTGCTCCGCCTGGGCCGCCCCAGACCCTGCAGGCAGCTCTTTTCCAGCCAGAGTGTCCACTGCTCATCCGGGCAATCCCTCACCCCTAACTCCTGCAGAGGCTTTATCACCGCTGACCTTTGAACCTCCACCCATCCCCTGGGCGCCGCGTGAGGAAGAGGCAGCGTTTATCGGGCATCTCTGCTCGCCCAGCCCTACCCAGCTTCACCTTATCTCCACCTGCAGCTGCACTGGCCGCGGCCAGCCTGCCTCTCTGCCTCTTGACCCACTCCCTGTTCTGCTGTCCCCTGCCTGGTGACTTACCTGAACCATGCAACAGATGAGCTCATGTCAGGTGCTCACTTTTCAGAGTCCCTGAAAACAGAGCTTGCAGACTGAAGCGGAAGGTGTCTTCAAGGCTGTCTGTCCATCCATCCCTCCCCCACTCTCCGAACAGTGTCTGTCTCCCCATCTCAGTGCTTTTGTGATTTGGGGAGTTCGATCCCCCGCTGGGGAGCTTCCCACAGGGCGCAGCAGACCTCTGCTGTCTCGCCCGCTGCTCCCCTCAGCAGTGTGTTTCAGTAGATCCGCCCGTTCTGCTCCCCACTCTGTCTCTGGGGAATCCTCTCACCTGACCGCACCTCTAGCCTGCACCCCATTCTTGTGTGCATAAATAAATAAATCTTTAAAAAAATAAAATAAAGAGCAAGACAGAGAGGCCTTCTACTCTATGCTAGGAGAAGGAAGGAAAGGCATTGACGTTGGAAAGGAAGAAGTAAAACCGTTCCTGTCTGTAGATGACATATTACACAGAGACGGCGGGCAACCAAAAACTGTTACAACTAATAAATAATATACAACTAATATATAGTATATAAATACATAAATATATAAATTCAGGGGCCTCCCTGGTGGCGCAGGGGTTAAGTCTCAGCACTATGAAGCTGTCCGCAGCCACTGCAGCACGAGTTTGATCCCCGGCCAGGGAGCTTCCCACAGGGTGCGGCAGACCTCTCCTGCCTCCCCGCTGCTCCCCTCAGCAGTGGATTTCAGTGGGTCCGCCTGATCTGCTCCCCGCTCTGTCTCTGGGGAGTCCTCTCACCCCCACACCTCTGGCCTGCACCCCAGCTTGTGAGCATAAATAAATAAATCTTTAAAAAAAACCATCAAGGAGGACCTCCCTGGTGGTGCAAGAGATTAAGTCTCAGGACTATGAAGCTGTCGCAGCCACTGCAACACAAGTTCGATCCCCGGCCAGGGAGCTTTCCACAGGGAGCAGCAGACCTCTCCTGCCTCCCTGCTGCTCCCCTCAGCAGTGGACTTCAGTGGATCCGCCTGTTCTGCTCCCCACTCTGGGGGAATCCTCTTCCCCCCGATTTATTGTATGCGTAGATAAAAATCTCTTAAAAAAATGAAAGGGGTTAGTTCTACTAAACTTGCAAATAGAAGGGAAAAAGGATCGCTGGAGGCCTGCGGTGTGCAGGCAGATGCTCCTTTCCACCAGAACAGCCTGAATCAGCCCCCTGCTCCGGCTGAGAACCCGGCCAGACCCCGCCGCTGAGGTCATGCGGCTGGGGACGAGATCTCGCCGAGGCGCTGCGCCTGGAGGACCGGCTAGGCGTTCTGGGCAGGCTCAGTGGCCACGAATCTACGTGTGGATGAGACGGCCCCCACCCGATCCCCGCCCCCCCCCTCCCCGGCCCATCTCTCCCTGCAGTCCCTGCAGAGTCAGTTCTCAAAGTCCTCACCTGGGCCCCTGGCCTCATCTGCCCGGTGCTCTGCCGGAGCGCGCTCGCCTGGTTGCACCGCGCACGGTGTTGGGGAGCCGGGGGTTGGGGGTGGGGGCTTCCCGGACCCAGCGGTGGGTGGGGGCCCTGCCGTGCTCCGGGTGACCAGCTCAGGTTTGGGCGGGTGAGGCTCCAGGAGCACGCCGTGCTCCCCCGAGGACCCTTGGTTAGTTCTGCCCTGGGCATTCTCCACCAGGACCGCGGCCCTCGGTGGCAGAAGATCTCGAGGGCCGCGGCTGTCCGCTCTTCCCGCGTCCAGGTGGCATGGCGGGCTAGAGGCCAGGGCGAGGTGCGACCTCCTGCAGGCGCGTCTGTGGGGGGCTGCAGCGGGGGACCCAGACAGGGGCAGGTGTCGGGCTGGGCTGGAGGAGGGCGCTGGCACTTTGTGGTGCTGGCTGCATACCCCCTGGTAGTGCAGGTCGCCTCTGGGGCCGGACCTTCATTCACCTGATCCTGCTCAGCCTACCCGGGGTGCGGGGGGCGGGGGGGAGGGGGACAGACCCGGGGAGCAGCGTGCAGCAGCTCGAGGTAGGGGGTGGTGGGGGCTCCGAGACTCCCCCAGCAGCTTACTGCAATCCCTGCTTTATAGGAGACGGAGCCCAGACAGGGCCGACAGATGCCCAGGACTGAACAGCCCGGGGACAGAGGCCGGATGCTGGGGGTTGCTAGGATCCCCACTTGTGGCGTGCTGTGCTAAAGATGGGGGGACTCAGAGGGCAAGTTTTCAAAGTATTAAAATCCCTGCAAGTGTCCATCTTCCCTCGGATGGAAAAGCTGGAATAGAGGGGGACGGAGAAGGGAGCAGCGGGGAGGAGGGAGGCAGATGGGAAGATGGCGCCTCACCGCTCAGCTTAGAGGGGCTGCCAGCATGGAGCACAGGCTGCTCTGAGGGAGCACAGTCCTGCCTTTGAGGGAGCACAGTCCTGCCTTTGAGGGAGCATGCTCCTGCCTTTGAGGGAGCACAGGCCTGCCTTTGTGGGAGCACGGTCCTGCCCTGGAGGGAGCACAGTCCTGCTTTCCTGGGAGCACAGTCCTGTGTGGAGTGTCTTGGAGGCGGTGACTTTGTGGTTTGACTGAAGGTAGAATGGGGTCTAGTGGGGCTGCTGTGGAGTGGGTGGGGGGGCTTGTGGCTTGAGACCAACAGTGGGTCCCCATGGCCTGGGCCACCTCATTTGTGTGCAGGCTACTGGGACGGCCCCCGTGGGCCTGAGTGACAGCACCAGCCTCTGTCCCGGCACCACATGGGCTGACCCACAGAGGGCCCCAGTACCAGGGGGCACCCTGCACCCCGCGTGAGATCCTGGCATCAGCTTGCCATCCCCGCTGTCCTGCAAAGCACGGAGAGGGTCTCTTGGGCCTCTAGTACCGGGCACCCTGAGAGTTAGGGAGTCCAGGCTCTTCTGTGGCCCTGGCCAGGAGGAGGGCGAGGAGAGAGGAAGAGGCTGTCCAGGCTCTGTCTGGCTTGCTGGACCTGCTTTGGCTCAGGTCAAAATAACGCGTCCCAACGTTGGGGGGGGCCCTGCCCAGGCTCCCGCCCTGCCTTCCCCCACCAGTCACCCCAGAACCAGCTGCCAACAACGCAGGAAGCTCTGTGAGTAATTAGAAGTCTGGACAATCGCGGGTCGGCTGCAGTGGCCAGGGCGCGGGACAGAGGGTGTACAGGCCTGGGCCGCACATGGGCCTGCCCCGTGCATCCACAGGCCCAGGGTTCCATCCCTTCCCAGGCGCCCGTGCTCCCACCTTCTCCTGGATCCCCCCAACACGACTGTCTTTGCCTCTCCCCCAGGCCTGGCTGTGGGGTCTCACCTCCAGGGGCTGCCAGGGAACAAGGAGCCTGGGGTCCCTTGGGAGGAGGAGGGAGAGGGGATGAGGCAGCGTGTGGGACTCTGCATTTCTCCCTGGGGGCAGTGAGGAAGGTCTCTGCCCACAAGGTGCAGGTTGTGGGGGCTTGGGACCTGCCCTGGGGGGCCCCCACGTCCTGAGCACCCTCCCACTGCAGCCCACACTGTGGGGCTTGGGAGGACGAAAGATCATTTCTTCCAAAGGAAGTTCTCAATGAAAAGTAATTGAACCCTGACAGGGCCTGCAGATGTCAAAATACAGATTTCTCCAGTGAGCCATCTTGCGCCCCCAGGGAGGGCAGGCAGGGCCCTCTTTGTCCTGGGGCCGGCCAGTGGCCAGCCCGGGTCACTGGCGGGAGCCGGGACACAGGTCCGCACCCCTCCCCCGCCCGCTCCCTGATCCTGGGGCTCTGGCTCCTGCCGGGCAATTAACTTGTCTTAAGGTGCATTCTGGCCTCCTAGGGCCTCTGGCCCAGCGTTTGCCCTGCCGGCTCAATTGTCTTCCATTATTATTCAAGCAGCGCTCCTCAGCAGCAAACCCATTGACCGTTCAATAAGGGCCCAGCCCTCTGGGATAATTAAAAGTTCCCAACCTCCTGCCCCAAGGCCAGGCAGAGCCAGTCTGTGAGGAGCCACCTCCGCTGCTGGGACTAATCGATCAGCTGATTAACCCTTCTCTTGATGGGCAGAGCTGATTGCATCTCCAGCAGAGGGGGGGTGGGCGGGGGCCCCAGGCCACGGCCCTTCCAGGCTGGGGGCAGGCCTCCGGTGTCCACATCAGCCTGGGAGGCGGGGGCTGGCCCAGCCTCACGAGGTGCTTGCTCTCACCTCACCTCTGCCTCCACCCCCAAGCGCCCCCTGACTGTTTCTGATGTTGTTGCTGCAGAGAAAGGCTCTGCTGGGGTTTCAGGCAGCCTGCTGTCCCCTGCAAAGTGAAGTCGCGTCCTCCCTAAGTGGGGCTCTTCTGGGAGACGCTGACTTGGCGGGCAGATTTGCAGGGCCAGGAGGCTGCAAGGCGGGGCTGGCGGCTGGGCCATCCTTAGGAGGAGCTGGGGTGCCCGGACTGGCCTCGGGGAGTGGGTGGGGCAGCGCCCGCCCTCAGCGAGGGGCTCCGGGCCTGGCTCCCGGCTTATCGTCCCATCTGCACACAGGGGGCGGCTGAATTTGGCAAATTTTATCTCTGTCTTTTGTCTCTAGGAAGGCCGCTGAAGTCAAAGGCAGGTGACTCCGGGAGGGTGTGAGTCAGGTCGCCAGTCAAATGCTTTAGGGAAAAGTGCCCTGCCAGGTGGGGGGCAGATTACTCCAGAAGGTTCTGGGTTTGCCTCTCTCTGGGGAGACTTTTCCATGGAACAGGCAGCAGAGGCATCCCCAGGGACCTGAGCTCTGCCACCTCGCAGTGAGGCTGAGGGTCAAGCTGGTTAGGAGGACCAGCAGGGAGATTCCTCGGGGGCTGGGAGGTTGGGGTGGGGGGACTGGGAGGTCTCTGGGGGGGCTGGGAGATCCCTGGG